>CACKRE030005028.1:46088-63580 GCA_902602495.3 Ectocarpus sp. CCAP 1310/34 | reverse complement strand
GGGGGGGGGGGGGGGGGAACGCGAGCAGCAGGAGCAGCAGCAGGGCAATCGGTGTCTCTCTTCGGACCTGAGGAAAAGGCAAGAGAAGAGGGTGGCCGGGACAAAATACAGGGGAGTGATGTGTACACGTTCCGCATCGCGACAACAGGACACCCACCCACGCAAGATAAGACCCACCTCCTCCCATCACAAAGATACCGCTTGCGACAACAGCACACACACACACACACACACACACACACACACACAAGATGACACTTTCATCCTTGTGAAACACATCTAGCCTGGGCCGCCGAGAACCCGCCATGTGTATCGCTCCGTCCGGCATTGTAGGGATACGAGGTCCATGGCCTAACGACTTCGGCAAGCGTTTACATGAGCACACCCCCAACCCCCTATAGCACACGCACAGTAGCACATACAACACCCGGTGTTTTTGTTTTCAGGACCAGCTTGACCTCAAGAAAATGAAATTTCTTTGAGGTTAGACCGGGGCGTGTTCGACTTTCGCGGGTGGAACGGGTTGCTAAACAAGGGCAACGTTTCTTGAAAGTTCTTTTACCACGTGTGGCGAGACTTGTATCTACTCTCTTGCGCCAAGTTGTCATGCACCCATCTGTTTTTATTGCCGCTGCTGCCGCTGCTCCTGCTGCTGCTCTCGTTGGTGTTAGTCCTCTTAACATGGTTGTATACTCTCTTGATCCTGGTTATCAGGCATCCGCCTGTCTATTGCTGCTGCTGCTCTCATTGGCGTTACTCCTCCGACATGGTTGATGCGGTGCCCGTTTTGTTCATGTTGCTCCCGCTGTTGCCACGGTGTTTGCTGATGGCTGACGATGATGCTTCCTTCTCTTGGCTGCGTGGACGCGAACGCTCCCCACCAGGAGCTGGATCGGTACTCGGCGGCCTTGGCGGCCACGCACTTCTTGCGGCAGGAGAGAGACAGGGTCATCAAGGACACTACCAACCCGCTCGCACACGTGTACCTCAGCGTGAGTGCCTTTGGTTTTTCCCCCAACTATTGGGAAGGGAAAAACGAATCCAGCGGATACATACAAACCATGGGGGTAACACACGAAATAAAGTGTTCATTCGGGTGAACCGTACGCTACGAAGGCAAAAAGGACCAGCTGCTTGTTGCTTGATTCCCACCGCCCTCTGCGCACAGCGCTTCAGATATGCTGTACCGTAGTCCTGTACCGGCCAAAAACACGCCTTCGTTAGTCGCGTGCATGTGCAAATAACTATCGCTGGTGGTGCTGCTGCTGCTTTCGCGTGCCTTGCGTGGCGTTATCGTACCATTCCTGAAGATCACCAAGCCAGGCCAGCACACCAGGTGGATGTCGACCCCGTGGATCTCCCAGGAGGCTCGGCAGGCTCAGAAGGACTACCTTCTTCAGGCAAGCTTGGTCTTGGTTCCCCAAATTCCGCCAGAGCTGCCGGAAGTAGCTACAACAGCTTTCCGTTCTCTTTTGACACGCTTCTACTGTTGTGTGTAGGTTGACACAAGGGTGCAGGCTGTTTGTTACCTCGTCCCCATCGTCGTCTCTTGTTCCTCAGAGAGGCGTAACAGGGGATAACCGATTGGTGCTGTGAATCAACATTCCTGGTTCCTTTAGATGGGATCACTGCCCCCCCCCGCCCCCCCCCAATCTCCCACGCTTCTGACAGTTTTACTAAACCGCCCATGGGACACCCATGGGTCACCCATGGGCCGCACATGGGCACCATGGGCACTTCGTGGGCCGCCCATGGGCTGCCCATGGGCTGAATCATGAGCCTGCCCATGGGCGGCCCATGGGCAGCCTATGAAGTGCCCATGTGGGCACTTCAACCTAGAACATGGCCACCGGCATATCAACCTAGAATTTAGCGACCTGCACATCAACCTAGAACTTAGCCACCAGCGCGAACCTAGCACGTATCATGTGGGCTTGGTGATAGGGTTACGGCAAGCGTTAGGGTTATTAACCGCTATTGTACCCGTTCTAACGGAGATCTATTGTTTAGGAGTACACTGGTTCGGTTGAAGGGCTCTCATTGGCCGCCCATGGGCTTCCCATGGGTTGCTCACGGGCCGCCCATGGGCTGCCCATGGGCTACCCATCAGCAAGCCCATGGGCCTAACGGGGTACCCATGAGCGGACTATGGGTCACCCCATGGGTCGTAAGGGAAAACTGTCGAAAGTGTGGGAGGCCCCCCCCTGTCGGCGAATCGGGTGTCAACGCCAAGCCGCACTGATTCGGCAAGCAAGCCCCACGCCCCCCCCCCACCCTCCGCAACTTGAAGGTATGACGTATCGAATTGTGCTGCTACTGTACGCCCCACACCTGGAGATGTTGTTTCCCTTGCCTTAGGCCACCTTCCTATCTTGTTCGATACCACCCACCCTAACCCCACAAAAAGAGACATATTATGCGTACTGTGCCCAACGTGAAGCCGACCCCCCTCTCTATCGCGGCGCCCCCTCCTAGCGTCGCCCCCCTCTCCTCTCTTCTCCTTCCCCGCTTCACCATCCCCCCCCCAACCCCCCCCCCCCCCCCCCCCCCCCCCGAGTGGTAAAAGTTTAAAAACTGCGGCATGCAAAACATGAGGATCCTCCCCTCCCTGCCTGTGTTTGCCCTTGGGGAAAAAACCTTTTCGCTCGTTATGAAAAACATCACAAAGGCGGGCAACATCATCCGGTCGAACGGGCTGACCACGAACCGCTACAACCAGCTGAGCCACATCCTGGCCAAGCGCAAGGACCTGCGGAGCCGCGTTCAGCACCAGGCCTACCTCTACCGCGTCAACGCCGACCTCCGCGGGACCAAGATAAGGCCGCTCCCGGACCCCGTAGTGGTCGAGGCCGGGAGTGGTGCTGCTGCTCCTTCTTCTCCTCTCAGCAAGGCCGAGCGGAGGAGGATCGTCAACAGAGGCCAGCAGGTGATGATGATCATGATGATGATGGCGTCGTGGGCTTGCTCGTTTCGGTTCTCGCGCAAGTGGGCACTGCTGTAAACGGCAATCAACACAGGCGTTTACGTCTTGGTGGTGATGATGATGACGATGACGGGGGTGCGCCCGCCTTAGCAAGTATCTCGTCGCACCGCCACCGCCGACCGGAGGAGGGCTGTCAACAGAGCCCAGCGGGTGATGACGATGACGGCGGGGCGTCGCGAGCTTGCTCGTTTTGGTTTGCGCTGTGTGTGAGGCACTTCTTTCGTGGTCATGGCTTTAGCTGACTGCTGCTATTGCAGGCATCGCTGTTGTTTGGTTAGTTTGTGCTTTTGGTGGCGGTGCTCTTGAATGACGGCCCGCTTTGCGGTTCATGTTATTGGCTGTTAACTGGATGAATCAGGTGAAGACGCCTCGAACCGGTCCTCCCCCCGACAAGAAGATGCTGTTCGCCAAGAGCCTCAGAGAGATCGAAGCTTTGAGGTTCAGGCAGAGGAGGCGCCTGATGAAGGTGAGATGTCGTGCCGTCGTACAGTATGGCTGTTTTTCTGGCACGGTTTTGGAATCGTTTGAACCGTGCTATGCATGGCAAGCGGTATCATTGGTTGTTGAATGCCGCCATTTTGACGCGTACCGCGGTCGTCAGAGGCTAGTTAGTGGGAAGCGAAACATCGGAAAGCCAAGGCTTTCTGCCTCTCTGGCGGTACATGGGGCGCGCGCGTTGCTCGTGTCACAGCTCGTGACCTTCTGCTGTTACCTTTGCGCTGGTGCTGTTGCTTTTGCTGTTGCTTTTGCCGTTGCTTTTGCTGTTGCTTTTGCTGTTTCTTTTGCTGGTGCTGGTGCTGGTGCTGGTGCTGCCGCTTCTTTCGCTTCTTTCGCTGCTGCTGCTGCTGCTGCTGCTGCTGCTGCTGCTACTCCTGCTCTCATTGGCGTTACTCCTCTAACATGGTTACGTATGCTCTTTATCCTAGTTGTCAGGCATCCGCTTGTTTGCTGCTGTTGGTACTGCTGTTTCTCCCGGTACCGCAACTAACCAACGCACCGCCGTTGCAGGAGGTGGGGAGCGACGACCTGCCTTCGGGGCTGTGCCATCCTGAGATAGGCCGCATCGCGTCGCCGCGGATCCGAAAGGAGTGCCAAAGCTTTCCCATGGCGGCGGAGGGCATCGTCAGGGCTAACGGGCTCGAGCCAGAGGAGTTCAATAGGTGACTCCGACTGACTTTATCGACTACCTGACGCAACGCTATCTGACTCAACAGCTATCTGCTAGTTGTCTATCTTTGGGCAGGGTTGCCCTTTCTATGTAGGGCGTTGCGCTACGATAGCGGTGCAGGCCCTTGTTTTGGTAGGTTTGCAGGGATACTGTCTTTTGCATAGAAATGCGGCCATGAAAGCGTCGTTGGCGCAAGTGGGGTCGGAGCACGTTACACCGAACGGGCGCCCATCGTCGACCTATGGCAGTACCATGCTGGAGCAGTTGCGACGAAGTTCGGAAATTTGGACGAGGTGGAGTCGGGGTGTTGTCGGGAAGGTCGGGTACGCCCAAGTTGAGGGTGGCCAGCGTTTTGGATCCTCACGGTAAGGTACTATGGCACCATGCGGCAAGGTACCGCTCGTGCCTAGCCGAAACGTCTTTTCGAGAATGCCAGTGTAATGGGCCTTAGGCCCGAAAGATCGCCAAAGGTCTGGAGTGTGTTTATGTTTGTCCTACATTGCTTGTCCTTGAGTCGAGTCGGGAAATACTATCTGGCACCAGGTCCTCGAGCGATTCACTGCTTGATTAGACCTGTAGATTTTGGCGTATTTGTGTGCGTGCTAACAACACTTGGCGGTTCGCTCGGCGTTTCGCGCGACGTCCTGGTGGTTTATCGTTCTGGCGGCAGGGGAATTCAGCCCCCGCCCCCTCTCCCCCCTCCCCCCGGTTTGTTCTTCATCAAGAAGGAAGAACCGTCGTGATTCATCGCGGGGTTCAATTCGGAAGTACAGCGGGCTGGAATTTTCTTGCCGTCCTCCTTGCTTCCCGCCCCCGTACCGGGGGTGATATGATGTCATGTGTCGTGATACGATGTCGTGTCATGTCACGGTGATGTTATGTGATGCGATGTCATGTGACGTCATGTAATGCCACGTAATGCGATGCGATGTCGTTTGATGTGATATCACTTGATGCGGTATCACGCCATGTGATGTCATGTCACGTGAATCATGAAGCGATGTGGTGTCCTTGACGCAGGCTTTCGGCGAGGAGCCGAGACAACATGCTGTACCGGTGGCAGGTCCTCCGCTGCGTGCGCAAGCTCGAGAAGCGAGGCCGTGCGTAGTATGTGAAGGAAGGACGGAGGACCAGCCGGGGGGGCGTGATCTCCAAGGAAGTGTAGTAGCGTGCTCTGGCGAGAGACGAAAGGAAGGGCGGCTTTGTCGACCTATCTGTAGATGGCTCTATAGATGGCTTTTGGATGTGCCCTTCAGTACATTATACGGGTGTCGCGTGCGGCGGTGTTCTTTTGCAACGGATTTGATTTATTGCTTTGCGAGGTGTGGCACGTCCTATCATTCATGTATCTGCGCTCGCAAACGGTGTGTTTCGTGTTCTTCACCCAATGATGGCTGGATATCAGATTATTTGGGTCGTCTTTTCATGCATCTCCTAGGGCAACACTGCATTCATGTGCATATCTCAAAGTTATTACTCCTTCCCGGGGTACCCTATGTGAGTGATGGAACCGTCTGGAACCCCCCCGTTTTGGTGTTGTTTCTGACCGACGAACGTTTTTTTGGGGCACATGTACGAAATTCGGCGGACGTGCGCGAGGGGGTGAAAAGCCTGTTGGAGGTAATACTTTAGTTGATTGTAGAGTCGTTTCACGTGTGTTTTTCAATGAACTGTGGGGTGTGCGCGCGGGCTCACCTCCTCCTGACCGCGGCTGCCGGTCCGAAAGGGGGGCATCCAACCTGGAGCTATCTGTAGGTGGCCAGACATGTCATGTTGTCCCGAAGGAGGAAGTTGTCTCGCCCGCCCCTCGCTGCCTGGTACTTGTAGCATGGTTCACTGGTACCGGATGCCTGCGTGCGTGTGTTCAGTTATTTTGTTGCTTAGGTGCAGCAAGTGGAAGGGGGCAAGGAAGGAAGGAGGGAAGGAAGGAAGGAAGGAAGGAAGGAAGGGGTAGGATCTCGGATCCTGACGGCCAGGGGAAGAGAGTGCCGCCGTGACGAAAGGGGCCGAAGAGAAGGTGAAACGTGTGGTACGATGTCTTTTGGCGCAGGTTAGGTGGAAAGTAGGCAGTGAAAAAAGGAGTACAGTATACATCTCGACAACAAGACAAGGCACCAACAGACGAAGTCTTCAGCCGTGATATTAAGGTGGAATACACAGGATTGTGATAGCAACTCGACAAGTATCGTCGCGTTGCCTGTTTAAAGCTTTCCATTTTTTAGCGGTAAATGAGGTCGAGGGCGCAAACCGCGACACGCTCGCCCACCGAGCACGACCAAGAGTTCTGTACACAGAGTAGACTAGATGGCATGAGATATCACACCCCCTGAATCTTGAATTTTCAAAACTCGGTTACTCCACAGCAGAAAGCGTGGCCGGGAGGCGTTGGCACCGATAGCTTTCCGAAACAAACCTATCGTTTGACATCCTCGTCGTCGTGGACTAACACTAGACAGATATATGAGACTAGTCTAGCTGTGAGTATTGATGATGCGATATATTATGTCACCTACTGCCGGCACATGCCAGGAATAATAACACGGAGCACCCGCCATACTCCAGTCAGTTATTGTAGTCGTTGAATTGAAACCTCTCATTACCCATCCATGAACACGTCGTTTTACACACTAATACTTCATAAGTGCTGCAATTCCCGCCGTGGTCACAGTCTACCTTACCCAAAGTAATACGAAAATAAAATGGACCAGAACAAGGGCCCGCAAGTCAACGACAGATAGATTAGCATCGGACCCTCCGCTCGCTTCAATACGCTGTGCGAGGTGGTAAGCATAGACTGGACAACAAAGCAAAACATTGCACAAGAATATAAGAGGCGACCTCACGCACACCCGAAAAAACCGTCAGTCTTCGACCGGTACTTCTCACTACGCCTATCCATGCGCAATGCGCTTTTTTTGTGGCGAGGGGCTCTAGACTAGTACCCGATACATACATGGTAATAGCATGATATCCAGCTGGAGAAGAATCGAAAAAAAAAAATCTTCGGCGGACCGGACCCTCTTATTTTCAACCGGCCAACTGCTGTTGTTTGGATGGCGAGGCAATTTCCGGTCTTCTTGTCCGTCACAGGAGGCGGATGCTGATGCTCAAACTCGGGGAGGGGTCGTGGTTTGCGATTCCCTACCGAACCATACTCACTCGAGGCACCACGTCATGGACATGGCAAGAAAAACATCCCCCCAACGAAAACTAACTGCTGAAGTTCATGGATGGGTGGGTGAGTGGGGGACCCCACAACAATGAAACAGCAGTCTCGGTTCGCGTTGTTCTGGGGCCCTACCGGCGAAAAACACCGTCGCCGCTCTGAACCCCTGAAAGCTGTCACACAGCACTGCATGTGCGGCGAACCGTAGGGGCCATGCGCACTGCTTGATGGAAAGAGGCGGCGCCCATCGCCTCACACAGCAGCCTGGTACACGGTTAGCCTCATACTCAGCAAGGTGCATAACGATTGCCGTTGACGTTTGATGTAGTGGAACCTAACGGCGAAAATGCAACAGAGCGAGCGAGGTAGACTAAAGGAAGAGAAACTCGAGAAGACAAGGCATGAACTCTCGAGAAGACACTTACTCTAGACTACTAATCCCTCTGGCCCACCGCAGGCTTGAACACGTGTAACGAACGACACATCCAATGTGCGCTCAGCAACAACACGACAAAAGAAAAAGAGTCGTCGTTTCCGAACTGCTGTGGAGGTACTGCTGTAAGTTGGAGACTTTCTCTTCTGGTATGAAGTGGCAACTAAAGAAGAACACGACTATCTGTGCAGACTAGAAGCACGACGAACTATTATCTCAATGCGCTTGCCTTCGCGATAGATGCAAAAGAAAAGCATAAAAAAAATATGTGGCGCGCATCACGCAGGACCCTCGTTCGCTGTTCAACCGGCCGTTTTCATGGCGAAACAGGCAAGGAACAGTCAAGGCCTACTCTTGCCGGCCACAGGAGGCGGAAGCTGCTCAAACTCGGGGGTGGGTCATGATTTGCGATTCCACACCGAACCATACTCGATGCGCCACGAGATTTGCACTGCTGTAGCTCGAGATAATAAGCGTTTTAGAGCGGGTTGGGCAAGGGATGGGGGATGCGAATGAAAGTTCCACCCACCCACGGATGTCGAACGATGAGACTGAAGCTAAAGCTTCAGAATTGTGGCAACGATTCGGATTACCAGAGGAGAAACCAGTGTGGCCCTCAAGCCACAGAGCGGCGGTGAAATTGACGCGCGCGTGGCCGCGTTAACACCGCACAACGTCCTCTGCTGGAGAGGGCAATGGACAATTATCAATGTCGGGTAGCGGTGGTTAGAGTCGAGGTTTCAGCACGCGGCAGGTTCCACCCGTAAAAATGATTTTACGTACGTTGACTCATCAAACATCGCCTAGGGTGACTGTCACAAAGAGAACAAAGCCTCAACTGGGATCAAGCCCCACGTAAACTGTTGTGCTGCCCAGCCTAAACACCATTACAAGGGGTAAAAAAGTGGCGGAACTAAAAAAGCGACGTCGAATCTGGCACCACCGTTGGGAGTTAGTTCCAATCTAGATGTACGCAGGCCAGCCAAGTTTCCGCGCACCGCCCCTTTCCTAATACAGCATTGTTAAGTCAACGTCGTGCTTCAAGGAGCGTAGGCACCGAGAGCATCGGTTTTTTGACGCTCGGCATACGGCGGAGCAGAGAAGGCAGTCACAATCGAGCATAGAGGAGAAGCTGCTTTATTACACGAGCGAATTGGATTTGATTTTTCAACAACAAAGTGACGCCGCCGTAAACGACACGCCATGTCGACCAGGGATTTCTGGCCAATCACAAAACAGCGGCATCTTTCATCTCGAACGCCGTTACTTCCGTCCCCCCTTATCTTGCCACTACCGCCAGGCTTGGACTCTCGCCCTCCGATTCATCAATAGCTCGTCTTCTTGCCCCACATGAGCGATGGACGCCCCGTCATAAAGTCGTCCGTGAGACCCCCCCCCCTCCGTTAACAATCACATCAATGCGCTACCTCCCCTCGCCTTCGGTTAACACTCATTACACCAAACCACACTTGGTACCAAAAATGTTCTTGTCGAGGTAAAATCAGTTTGCACGCAGGATCTGATGTCCTGAACAAGACAGTTTGGTCCTCGATTTCCACTACACCGGCCACGCATCGCGCACATACCAGTCCATTCAGCCGCCGTTACAAAAACAAAAAGTACGCTTAGACTACGTGCAGACGAGCTTCCATGTGCTCTCGTTGTTCCTATCCCCCAAAAAACCCAGAGAAAATCAAACCGGTGCGCGTCAGCAGCACACCGCACGCGCCAGCATCTTTACGAGAACGCATCGCGCACATGCAGGATGAGGAGTCATCTCGCGGCAATCTTTGACTTTATGGGGGCGGCGCACAGCCACAAACCACACCGCGCGCATCGCTTGACCTCGTGAGACGTCGACCAATGCCACGCCACACCAAACTTGACGGGTCGCCAAAATAGCGGCGGGCGCACACACGACGACGCTTCCTCCGCCCGGTAAACCTTACCCGACTGAAGAATACCATACAAATAAATCACCGTTTTTTTTTTTTCACCATCAGCCTCATCTCACACCATCAACCAAGCGACGACCGCGCATGTAGATAGGTCACGCTGAAACGCCATCCACGCGCCTGCTGCAAGCACAGTGCTAGTTCCCCCGCGCTCGACACAAGGCTCAACATCCATCCAAGATTTTTGCGGCAAGATCTCTTTGTTAACTACGCCTGCCTGGGCTGTTGCGGCTCTTGAGGTCGTCCGTTGTGCCCCCCACAAGCGGTATGGCTTCCACGTCTCCGTTGTCCTGAGACGCCAGCAGCGCCTCCGCGCGCTCCTTCGCCTTTTGCTCCTGGTGAACACCAAATGGACACGTAGCGGTGGGGCAGCGAAAATCAGTATCGGCTACCACCATGAATAAGAGAGGGTCGGGACAAGCCACTGAACACCCTGCTGAATGTTACGTTTTTCTCTTGAACTATACCCTAGACCACGAACTATATCGCATGTATTTTCTTCATATGTAGCCGGGACAAGCCGCCTTTTTACTCTCGTCAGTCCGTGCCTGTTCTTGGAGCAATCTCTCTTGAACCGCAGCGGACTACTGAGGTAAATCAAGACGCAACAAATAAAGTATGACGAGCCGAGAAAAGGCAGTTGGTCCACATATAAAAGAAAAGAGAACAAGACACAGCGCCAGCAAGACTGTTGAACGGTAGTAGGCTGCATGCTACGCTCGAGGACCGCAACGGGTTGGTTTCCCCCCCACAGCAGTATAAAAGAATTTAATAGGAAGCGTTCACCGGGCGTCACTGCCGACGTACAAAACAACCACAATGATCGACTCGCCCTGCGTTGTAGCACTTCGATGTGTGGGGACTATCCCAGGCGTTTGATTCTACCCGGTCGTGGAAGCGCGAACAGAAAAATACCGTACCGGAAGAGCCCAGACAACCAAAGAGAAACGAAGCCTAATCGGCACCTCGCGAGGGCCGGGCGTGCTGAACGGAAAAAAGAAGCCGAACATCACATCTTGCCGGGGGGGCGGGGGTTGGTGGGGGTCACGTGAATCAATCATGCCATTCCAAAAAGTGGGAGGGAGTTAATTTAGATACCTTGATCTTCGCGGCGGAGTAGATAAAGCCTCCCACGATGTTGACGACAATGAACTCCCACTGCTGGTGGGAGATGCGGGCGCCGGGAAGGAGGTAGTACCCCAGGATGGACACGGGGAACTGCACGCATCACGTCGCATCACGTCGCACCACGTCGCATTAGACAACGTCGCATTTCGTTCACATTTAAATTGAACTCTCGCGCATCATGTTGCGTCATAAAACGTCGCATCGCATCGCATTACATCACATCAGATCGAATCACATCGCATCGCGGGGCAAGGCCGGTATGGAATAACGGCAAAGTTTGAGCGAGCAGTCCCGAGAACATTTGTAGGACAGGGGAGAGGTGGCCACGAACTTGCCGACACAGAAAAGCACCGCAGTATGCCGTGTACAGAGTAAATGTTTGTTGTGCGTTTCCCAAATCACGTCGGGGCAAAAATCGCGGAGATAAAGTGCGAACGAGTCAACATACTGTCCCGTTCTTCGAGACGAGAAAGAAAACCAATGCGTATACAATACCCGGAGAGGAATGTTGTTCACCGAGCAAAACTCTCATGCGAACGCGTGAAAAAACAGAAGACACGGGGACGGAATGGTCTGGAGAGCATGCGTCGTTCTACTTTGCCGATACCATAGGTTTCATGACGCAAAATACCACCCCCTGGATCGATCTTCAAAGCTAGATTACTCCACGACAAAACATATGCCAAAATCAACCAGTATGATTTCGGAAAGCTCTCGACGAGAAGGTTGCTCCAACGCCGCCATATTTTCGGCACGGACACTGCTGTTTGATGCAGAACATTCGAGCTTTGACAGACGGTCCCAAGGTGTGTGTGTGTGGTGTCGTGCAATCTATGCATACGATAGCATCTTCCCCTCTTGTTCACGACACCGCCATTCCACCACTGCCGCTCTTCGGGCAACGCCGTCAAGCCTTAGAACCCGCCCTACGCAGAATAGATGCGTGTCCGTTCTAGATAAACCAGTGCAGTCGAACGGATATCCTCCCATCTGCAGGACGCGCCCTCCCTGCCCTCGAAAGTATCATGTCCAAAGGGACAATGACAACAACCATCCAACCCTGCTTCTTTTTACTCTGACATTCAAGCATCAAAGTGTGCGTGTGTGTGGAGGTAGCACCTTCTATACCGCTGCTACTTCATTCGAAGACGAGCGTTAAGTGTGAGTATCTCTTGAATTGGCATCGACCCGCGCTAATCGACTGACCAATGAAAATGCGTCAGTCTCGTATGCATAATGTAGCGCGGGTAAAAGAACACCAACATTTTCAAGCTAGAGCGTGTGCGTGTGCAGGCGCGCGAGCGAGTGCAGCAGCGGTGTCTTTCTGTCTGTCTGTCTGCCCCCTTACATTGTTGACGGTGTTCACGACGGCGTAGGTTGTCGCCGACGTAGCGCTCACGCACCACAGGGCCGCGAAGTTCAGGAAAAACCCGGCCGCGCCTGCACACAAGTAACAGCATCAGCATCAGCATCAGCGGCGGCAGCAGTAGCAGCAGCAGCAGCAGCAGCAGCAGCGTTAGTTGCAGAAGAGAGTGCTCCGCGAGAGGAGTGATTCAATATTTTTGTCCGCTCAACGTTGTAGTACCCAAGTCAAAGGAGAGACGTATGTCCAATACGTGAGTACACGAACCCTGCTAGCGGGCAAAGACGCAGAAGGTGTTGTCGCTTTTTGGCCAACACATTTGCGTCCTCGCGTTTCATCTACAAATGGGGAATCTGTTTTACACACACAAGTTGTTTTGGTTAATTGATGCCCTTCCTTGTTAGGCTCATCTTCTCGCCAAGAGCACAACACAGCCTTCCATGCACACGCAGATTCCCGAACCACATCAACAGAGATAGGACGAATACTGCAGTCAAGAGAACAGACACTGCTGTCATGCCAAGGGCGAGAAACTGCCACCTCACCGACAGCATAGGGAGGAGGGAGCTCAAGAGCAAAATGCCCCAACAGTACAGAGAGCGCCTGCAGCACAAAACTCGGCAGTACAAAAATTGATACAGCGTCGCAAAAACATCCCAAATCTAAGAACTTGAGCACTATTTGTGAGGCGGTTAATAACCACTACACAAAAAATCTACCCAGAACTGTGAAGCAGCGATTTGTAGCCCACAAGACTACTACCAAGTAAGAACTAGCATCCCAGCCTCGGCCGAAACTAGAGGATCGTCAGTGCGGGCGTTTTCTGCGGGACACCTACAATTCAACGATTTTCATGCAAAGAACGTCACGGAAACGTTAAAAAAACGAAAAAAAAAAAAAACGCAGTCCACCGCCCGCCCACCCTTGAACCCAACAAACTCCGCGCTTACCGGCACCGAGGTTGATGCCCAGGTACGTGGGAGTGTGCAGATCCGCGCGGTCGAGAAAGCCAACCAAGCTCGTGCTCTCCAACGTGAAGACCTCTCCGAAACACACAGCCAACGGCAGCATGATTAGGCACCCTGCGTTGCACGATAGACAGGAGTTTTAGTTGACGTCATCGCACCATAGATGACGCTTCTTTGTTGGCGTGCTACTCGAACAGCGTTAAGTCACGAGATGCATCCAACGGTCGTACGGGGAGCATTTTCAGCGACGACGGAAATTCCGGGAATGTTCCAAACGTCAAGGACGTCGCCACATGTATGTACACCCCGCAACGCCACTCCGGCACGCGCGGAAGATGTGTGCTTGATCCTTGCACCATGAACATTATCACACGAAACAAACATGGCGGCAAACCTTCCCATTAAACCACCCTCCGCCGCAAAGCTCGGGCAGCTACTCGGTTCCGCTCCTGGTACTCTGCCGTCAGAATCACTACGCGAATGATACTGGTTGCCATATCTCTCCTCCACCGCCGTATCGATCACCATTGACCCAGGGCGGTGTTTCAAAATCCACCAGCGGTGTTTCACCATCGCGAAGATCAACCTGTTCCCCCTTTTGTTCGCAAGAAACACGCCTACTCGCGCCACCCGCAAACATCGACTCGAGGGCAACAAAAACGCGAAGAACCGCCGATGACGTCAGACCGCCGCAGCCGTCATCGTCTGACCTAGCAAGTTGTTGTAGAAAACCATGCCGAACTTGGGCAGCTTCATGGTGCGGGTAGCGAACTTCATCGTCAGCACGTACGAAGCCGTCGCGAAGCAGTTCGCCGACATCCAGAAGTAGCCCCACGCCCTGGATTCGAAACGGACCGTCACAAAGACCGAAACGAAACGTCACAAAAAACCGAAACGATACAACCCTTCACCGGCGAGAAGAACGATTGAAACTGTTGGCGTTGGCAGAGGGATTACTTGTGTTCTCAGTCCTTGTTCGTGAGGAAAGTGCAACAAGGAAAGTGCAATACGTACTTAGCGCGTGGCACCGCGCAGGCAAGAGGGACGACACATACGCAAGGGCCTCCCTTCTGAATGATGTGGCCGCGGCACCAATCAAACGCCGTCATCTAGTACACGACGCCGGCAAACGAACACGATTGACACCAACAGCAGCACAGGCAGAAGGTACCGTGACACTCTTGACCTCGTAAAAAAGCGCAGCGCTCATGAGGTGCAGCAGCAGTACCATTCGAATGGGCATTCACGGCAAGCAGAGTCTGTCCCAAGGTCGACATGTCCGTCAGACAACGTTCTCCGCTGTACACAACACAAAACAAGAGAGCAAGTCATTTGGTCGGCGGTGACGGCACCCCCCCCGAAAAACGCGTCGCCCTTCCTCCAAAAGGTTGGCTCTGCTCGGACATAGGCCGCCACCTGCTGCTATGTATACATGTAGGGACTCAAACAACGACTCTCTCAATTGCACACCAACACCAATGAATACCGCGGATTGGCTTCGGGTAGGGCTGCCACGACGATATGTAGCCCATACGGCCAGCGCACATGTTCGCCCACGAAACGCTCCATATCGGTGCAAGACGCCAGGCTACCGTGGCTTCGTGCAAGGGTTCAAAAGGTTTGGACTGTTCTCACGCCCGTCTCCATGGTTGTTGTCGTTGTTGTTTTCATCGTGGTCCCGTACACACTAAACAAACAACCATGTTCCGATTTCTCAGTGCAGTACCTTCATCTGCCAGTACTGATAGAACACTTGACACGGTCGATTCCCGTGGTCACAGCCTGACAAAAGGTGGTGGCAATAACAACGCGTGTCTGTACGTACTGCTGTACTCACGAAAACTCGATATCGCTCCAAGAGGCAAGGATCGCTCCGCCTGTCATGACCGCCAGGCTGAGGAGCACGAGCGGGGTGGCTACCTGGCTGTGCCAGAAGTAGTCTCCCGCGACAATGATGAGGTTTGTTAAGCTCTTGAACACCGTCACCTGGCGGGAACAGCAGCAATGGTGTAAAAAATAAATGTCAGTATCAACAGCGGCATTTCGGTCGGCTCCAAGTCTCACCCCATACATACCCCATCACATCGTACCTCATAGCAAAAATGCTGCGCTTTACCGTTCCACACCTGAGAGACCAGGATCAACCATAAAACATGTTGTCAAGGGGGGCAAAAGCATGATCGCTTGGCATACTGCTGTATCTGTGACATCTGTGACGGGATCCGTATCTATCGTACTGCTGCGTACCATACCACAACCGTATGCCTACAGCTACGTGACAAATCCATGTCTCGTAACCACTTCCTTGGCTTGCGACACGGCGGTCAATCTCCCGCATCTTTTCGAAACGCAACGTGCAGGACAAGCCTTTCCAACAACACGGCATCTCGTCAACCTACATAGAGCTCACGTTCCATCCCTAGATAAAAAAAGATTTCTCACCATCGGCACGCCCATGTACTGCATGGACAGGAAGGAGGAGAGGAGCATCGTGCAGAAGAAGATGGCGATGGGGAACCATCGCATGGCCGTCGCCATGTTGAACGGCTCGTACTGCACCAGCCCCTTCATCCGGGACGCTTCCACCAAGAGCACGGCGATGAAACACTGATGCGGCGGATACGTGTGCCGTTTCGGGATTTTGTCGGTTACGTTTTTATCCGACCAGTTCGTCGAAACGCAACAGTTGCGTTTTTTATCCGACGCGAGAGGGGCACGGAGCGGCCACTCGAAAGTCAGGACGAGGGGCAGCACATTTGTGTCACGGGTAGCCGAGGGCTTCACCGCTGAAGTGACACCGGTGTATCTTACAATATCTGATTTTAAATCAATATCTGATTTTGAATGTCCCCGATTCCATCCCATAACTCACGATCAGAGGTAAAAGGGGGGGGGGGAAGAGGGCCGAAAGGAGAGGACAAGAAGGCACGTGCTGGAACGCTGTTCTACAGGTATTGCGGGGTTCGGCATCGGCCTACTTAACAGCGTTTTTTTCTTGGACAAGGGTCGGAACATCACCAACAACTGCAGTCAACCTGCTTGGTTCTAGGTCCCTACAAACAGCGGTCTAGGCTATCGGTTGCGGCCTCTGTTGTACAAGAATAGCGGTCGGCCACATCAACAAAACTGTACATATTAATAGTCGTGGCTATGATGGTTGTGGCCTGTACAACGAACGGTCGGTCAGATCACAACGACCGCAGTCGAGCTGTTTGATTGTGGTCTCTCCAAACAAGGGTCGTACGCACTGCTAAACTCGGTGTGTTACTAGTACTAGCATCGACCGCGCTAACCGGCTGACCAATGAAAAGACGTCAGTCTCGGTGCGGTTGAAAACGCAAAAACATTCCTAAGACCATGATCTGGGGTGGGCATACAATACAACCTGCATCACTCACGCATGTGCGGAGATTTGGTAGACTCACCTGGAAGGCCATGGGCAGGAAGTGCAGGTTGGCATTAAATAATACCGCCAGAGCCTGTCGGCACGTGGAGACAGACAAAGGAGAGGGCAAAGCCGGCGAAAGGCGACGCGATAAAACATCAAGAAAGCGACGTGTTTTACTTCGCGGCAGCAGTAGTGCAACAGACGCAAAGATGTCGTGTACCTACCCAATACACGAGGCACTGCAGGACGGAAGCAGGGTTGGGCGCAGGGTGACCGCTTGTGGAGGCATCACATGAGAACCGAACCACAGCAAGAATCAGCGGCATACAGATGAGGCTATTACATGATACTGTTGTGATACGGTACGTATTAAGATTTACCGTGGAAATTGACAATTGCATCTGACCTAATCCTGACTGTCTACATCTTCATTCAGGCCGGGACACTGCTGTGTGGGTAGCCTACGTAGTTTTATTACGCAACACATTTGGACAAAAAACGAAATCAGTGGGATTTTTGAGGGTATGGTGATGGTTAGCGCTACTGTCTACGAAATTCCTCTCTATTCCACATGAAACTATGTACTGACACCATTTTTCACGAAGATCATTGGCCTAGAGTGCAAATGACTGGTACAGATGGTGCTTGCACTAAGAGCGTAGTAGTTAAGAATTGCAATCTCGAAAATGTAAAATTTAAGAACTTGGCCAAAAAAACACGCGCTCAGTTCCGACGTGCTGCTAAGAACAATAACCCGCCCTTACGGTGTACCAATGTGTACACAGGTAAGAACAGAGCCCCCAAACGCGGCAGCTGCAACATAGCGACTGGCGGAGGGGTGAGGAGCTACTCGCCGGGTGACCGGTGACCCCACCGGCAGTTTCAGAATAGCGGCGAGGAGGGGGGGCCCCTTTGAAATATTACTGGTGCGGAGGGGGGG
>CACKRE030005028.1:334-46012 GCA_902602495.3 Ectocarpus sp. CCAP 1310/34 | reverse complement strand
AAGGGGGGGGGGGTGGGGGTAGGTGCTTGGCTTTGTTGTATTGTATACGGCGTACCCTTCGTCGTTGGACACCGCGTGCGGTGCGCGCCACCCTGCAAGAACCATTCAATATTGAAGGGGCTCGACTAACTGTCAACGTTGCAAAGGGCGACGTGTCATTCTTGATCGACACTTGGAGGCCATCAAAAGTACACGCCGAGCGTGCTGTGACCCTTGCGGACCACAACAAGGTTCAATGTTGCAAGGGTGTGTTTAGTAAAGTAATACTAAACGCCGTACTCGGAGCGTTTGGAGAAAGTATACTAAAATCGGTTGGTGAGTACGGCTGAGTAGTAATTGAAATACTTACTACAACGCTTGAGAATACGGATGAGTATTTTCGAAATACAACCCCAACCTAACCCTGTACTTAATCAAAGGCTTCAGTAAAAGTCGAGTATTTTTGAAATACTTATTCAAGGATTTACTCAAGATTGGGTAACTATACTTGAGTAGCTGAGTACGCAGAGTAGATTTTGAAATACTTACTCAACCGCCTGCGTATCGATGAGTACTTTCGAAAAACTTGCTCAAAACTCCGAGTACGGGTGTTTGAAATACTTACTCAGACTATGTAGTATTTGTTGAGTATTTTTGAAACACCTACTCAAAGTTATAGTCAACGGATGAGTAAAATACGAAGTGTTCTTTGAAACGGCGGAAACGGTGTCCGCCGTCAAGAACTTAAAAACACCAGACGGTTTCCGGCGGGAAGGGGCACGCGAGGACTCCTCTCTCTTCCTTGTGGAAAACTACTGCAAGCCCCTCGGAGCTCCACGGGGCAACACCTACATCGAGAAGTTGTGCAATATGACGTACCTACTGAAATGAATGAGTACGCGTGAGTAGTCTGGAATACTTATACTTACTCCATCTCCTGAGTGTTTGGTGAGTAGTTTTGAAATACTTGGGTAAAACGCTTTGGTACGGATGAGCATTTTCGGAACACATACTCAAAGGCTTCAGTAAAAGTTGAGTATTTGTTAAATACTTACTCAAAAGGACTTTTTACTCAGAGTCGAGTAAATATACTTGAGTAGCTGAGTACGCATGAAGAGACTTTAAAATACTTACTCAAATGTTTTGAGTATCGATGAGTATTTTTGAAATACTTATGGAAATACTCAATAGATGAGTAAAATACTCAAGTATCTGAGTACGCGTGAGTGTTTCTCAAATACTCAAACGGTTGAGTACACACGAGTATTTTTGAAATACTTACTCAAGGGCAATACTCAAGGTTGAGCATATACTGGGAAATTCTCGAGTATGAGTATACTTTACTAAACACACCCTTGCTATGTTGCTCATTATGCGTCATTATTTAGGGCGATACTCTGTGTATGTGTACTCGGCAGGATACATATCTCGGAGACTGGAGATCTCCGGGGGGTAAGTAATTATAGTATGTAATGGGTGTGATGGACTTGACGCGCTGGGCTGTGCTGGCCTGCCTATGCCTCTCACTCGTAAGTACAAGGAAGGAACTTTGAGTCACTCCTTTTGTTGCAGAAATCGTGTTTGGGGTGTCGGCGCGTGTACTTTGTTTTCACGCTCGCGGGCTCTTGTCGAGAGCGTTCTGCACCAAGGAGAGACTCAGGTTCCTTGTGTATCAACGAGTGCAAGACATTGGCAGCCAAGCAGCAAGCAGCAAGCAGCACAGCGCGTAAAGTTCATCACACCCATTATAAAAAATCTGCGTACCCCCCGGAGATCACCGAGATGTGTATTCCGCTCAATAGACACACAAAAGGATGCAGCAGTGTCTGTATTTCTTACCTATTGCTGTGGTGATCGCTGAATCTGCGGTACATTGGAGGTAACTGTTGAACGACGGTTTTTCTCATTAGATACTGTTTTTTATGAACATGATGCTCTCAGCAGGTTGAATCCACCGAGAAAACCTCCAGGTGTCCTGCATGGGGCGTTCGGGGTACAAAAAACAAAAGAACCCCGTTAATTATCTCCAGGCGGGATACATGCTCGAAGAACGAACGCCAAAAATAAGAACAGCTGCTCATTTTGAGGCAGACAGCAAAGTAAGCATCGAGCCTCCGGCCAAATAAGCTGAGGTGCGGGCGCCGCTTGTCTTGTTTTCACAGGATTTTGTGTGTGCGCGGGACAAACATTGGCCCATGAACGCCCCGATCATGATTCTATATTTTAGCCTCACGCACGGATGATGGTGCTTATCAAAAACAGTCTTACAACAAGTATTGTCCTTCCAAGAATGCCAAACATCAACGTAGTTGGGAGACGGACAGGATGACGCCAACAGATAAAACGGACGTAAGTTTGTGTGCATGCGTAACCATGAGTACGACGATGGTAGCAAGTGCTGGACTACGCTGGCAGCTGCATGCGTACCGTACACGGATGGATGAAAATAAAAACTCGTGCCTGCTCGAAAGCCTGCTGTTTTTAAAAGGTTAAACACGATGACCTGAATAGTTCCCACAGCCCTATAACTACTTCACACTGCTGCTGTAACGTACACGGATGATGCATCATGACGAACCTAGTGCTACTGCCGGCCGGGCGTACAGCAGCTACTTAGAAGTAAGACCCGCAGTGGAATCATACAGCAGTAGTGTACCGGTCGCCCCGGTGGTCTAGTGATATCCTCCTAATCCGCTAGTCGCAGAGGTCGTGAGTTCGAATCCCCGTGCTCTTATGTTTTGCATGCCTTAGCTGCTAGACCATTGACCACGCGTCCTCGAGGGGACGGAGCATTGTTCCCACAGGACCGATCACCGATGGCCAATCGTTCCTTTCTACTTTGCCAAAGGTGGCTCAAAAATGTCTTCCCTACTCTGTCTATCCTAACGATATCCCTTCCCGCCTTTTCAACCCACCTCCTATGCCCCACTACAGCTACCGTCCTTTCCTCTCTATTCCATGCCTCAAACATCTCCCTGTACGTCCTATCGATTTTTCCCAACTCAGTCACGTACACTTCCCTCTCCTTGTACAACGAATCCCCGTGGGGTGAAAAATTTACGAAATTTGCGGGTGAAAGCGGAAATATAGCTAAAAAGCTCTCGTGAGCAAAAAAAAAAAAAGGAATTACATAAGGTAGCATGCGGACCGTACTCCGACAGCAGTCCTGCTGTTCATATCGCACGGAAGTCTACGCATGAAACTCACCAACCAGCGGTGTTCGTTTTACAAATAGCGGATGGTTGTCGCGTGGATCGTTCGCCGGGATACTTGCACAAAAACTGCTACAGCAGTATCTATGTTGGACTGAGGTGATAAGTCACCATCATTGCGGGGTTATGCTGGCCGGAACAGCGGCGGCGACAACAGCGTGGTAGAAAAATACAGCAGTGCACTCATGCTAGAGCGGTAGTGGTTGCGTGCATTTCCTCGAGTAGTTTGCCAAAGCAAAAAACTCACACAGGATCTCTGAACGCTCATGAGACACGCTCACGCGCCACCCCAGTCAAAAATCATTGGCATCCCAGCGTTTAGACGCTCAGTTCGAGGAAAAATGATTAAAGGATAGGAGTTCCCGTTACTGCTTGCTGCTGCTGCTGCTGGCTCTGATAACGTAGTTGGGTGCACCACCGAAGCCTCAGAACGGCGCGGTTTATCGCATTCATGGGATGTCTACGCATACGGCTAGGCGGCTGTCGCAATGCACGCTGTACCACACTGCATATATATATACCCGGTCGCCCCGGTGGTCTAGTGGGTAGCCTCGCAGCCTTCTAAGGGCCAGGTCATGGGTTCGAGCCCCGGCAGAGAGAGTTTTCTTTCTCACTGAATAAATCCTGGTCTAGGATGAAAGCGACACGCTGCAGAGCTCGTTTGTTAGTAAACCATAATCGACTTCGTAAGTCGCGAGGGAAGGGATTGCTGTACCCTCTCGCGATAAAAATACCTCAGGCATGAACCGCAGGAGGGGGTCCAACCCCGCCCTCCTATGTGACCCCGGTTGGGTCGTCTAGCTAGTAGAAGTGGAGGATAGGGGCCAGAGGGGCAGACGACAGAGTACAATGATGGGAGAAGAACGAACGAACTGCTGTTGTGAGCGGACGGCGAGCGCTCGACTGCGTCGAAGAAATAATTTGCGGAGGAATTGACGAAAAACATACAGAACGCAAAGCAGGCAAACCGCGGGCTGAAGCCGTGTACAACTGGCCTTTGTCCCCTCCGCGTAGGATCTGTGGCTTGGTCTTACCGCAAGCTTGGCCTGGTAAAAGCTGCTGCTGGACCAAACACCAAATTATGGATAAAGCGCCCATGAAGCGCCCATAAAGCGCCCTTCTCGATTTGTTTCTCCGCTGCAGTCGGGTGCATTAAAAACCCAACACGGAGGTGCGCGATGTGCGTGTGCCACAAATGATGGGACTGATGAAGACAACAACCTGCGATACTTGAGGGGCTTGCCACCCTACGCAGTGGAAGCGCCAGGCGTCTATTCCGCTGGTCGGATTGGGTGAAAACGGAACGAGACTTGTTCGTGTGCTGAAAACTGACTTGTCGTGTGAGGCCTGTTTTCCCGCTCCAAGAACAATCTAGACAACATAGACGATGATGCTCACGTACACACCGCACCTTGTTGGCCAGGATCATGGAGATGGAGAAGAACGAGAGGGCCGCGCAGGACGCGATCGCGTTCGCGACCTCGCCCATCTTCTTCCCGCCTCCCGGGTGGTCGTTATCGCCCTTTCGGTCCACGGACCCCATGGTGTTCTTCTTGCCTACTGCTGCTGATGTCTCGCTGCCTCCGTCACTCAGTTCGTTGTCGTTCAGCCCGTCGTCTAGGTCGACGTCTTCGACAGCAGCAGCGCGGTGGGCAGCGGGCGGGACGGAAAGGGCCGGAGGCAACGAGGGCTTCGACGAGCTAGTCCCGGTAAACATGCACGAGGAATGTCAATCGATCGACCGGGCTGACCCTTTTTGCCTCTGCTCTCTTTTTGGCAAAGAAATGACGCTTGTGTCTCGTGTTCCTGACCTCCTTTTTTTGTCTTAGGGGACATGCGACTGGTACAAAAAATTAATGTGTGGGTATGTCATATGTACTCTCCTCTTGGAGTTCATGGAGAGAGAGACATCAAAAAGCAGAAAAGCATGAAACGGCTGCTTTTCAAAACACGTTCCGACTACCGGTTGGATGGAGACGTTGTCGTCTGTTCGCATGCATACCCGTATCGAGTTTCTATGGGGGCGCAAAAATGTACGGACGTACACGTGGCGGTTGACTCTAGGCAAGGCTCTACAACACCGAGCTTTCGAGCTTTGGTGGGCCTATTTCCACCCAACAACCGCCTTGTGCGTGTTCGAACAGCAGTACCGGCACGCTCCGCGGGTCAAAATGAGCGGCGGTCGGTAGGTGGCAGTCTGTGGACCAGCAGCGAGAGCCAACGGCACACCTATGCCAAAGACGCGGAATAGAAGGAAATAAGTAGAACAAACAACCTCACGACACGCGCGACATTGCAAGCTGCTCTCAATCCACGGTCGTGTGGTGGTGGGGTGATGGCTGCTTCGAACGAGGTTCACCATCTCAAGTGAGGTCGCGACTTGGAATGCTGTGCTCGACGTTGCGTGCCAGGACAGCAGTCTACACTCCATGACTGCAACGTTGCCCCTCTGTAGGTTGCTATATATTGATCCGTAGGTAGAATTGATGCTGCCACAGATGATCAAAGATAATTAGGTGCACATCAGCGAAGGAATATGGACCTATTGATATGTAGCAGATGGCCCAGCAAAGCAACATGGTTCCACCGGATGAGTAGTCTATTGTCCCTTGAAGATGGGGCTGAACTCTTCCTCATTCTCCCTCGCCGTTGGTGCCGTGGCAGTGTCACTGACTTGCTGTTCGCTCTTGGGCTCAGAGAGGGGCGACCACGCAGGGGGCCTGGAACAGGTGAGCAAGAAGCCACCGCCCGTGGTGGAAGCATGGGCACGATTGAAAAAATGGCATCATCGACAGGCATGTTTTCGAAAGCCTTCCTGAGTACTGAACCCCCTTGGGATTGATTGCATGAACTCCTATGCCCGCCATCACCGTCTATGACATCCAAACAACCGCGTTTCGCCCGTTGTCTCAGAGCTGAAACACGATTGACCAATGTGACCGTGCAGAAGGGGGGAAATCGAGAAAAGCCGAGGACAGGCGCGGGGAGGCTGGTTTGGAGGGTGCTGATGGAGCGGTCGACCGACATCAGCCGGTACAGCCATGCAAGGCAGACTCCTGCCTGGAAAGAGAAGACCGGATGGAAAAGCTTCTCGACAAACGGCAAGCATTGGTTTCCTTGCATTATCCCCCGTTTTTCTTCCTGTACGCTCGTTCTACCTGCCACGTGGTACAGAAAGTTCGCCCTTCAGATTATCACCCCGACCAAGAGCCTAAGATCCGGTATCTACCTCGGGCAACGCCAAGCCGTAGATGTCCTTCTTGTCCCACAAGCAAGCCGCTCGCGAAGACACTGTGAGAGCAACGCCCCTTCCCTTCCTATCCACACCCTTTTCCCGACCCAGATACAGTTGGCTTAGTAGATTACTGCAGCTAGGTTTAAAACATTATTACCCCAGGACAGGTTTCATCGCCATTGGGTTCCTTGGCGCGGGGTGCTCCGTTCCGCGTAACAGGACGGAGAAGGTAGCCGCAGTGCCCGCAGCACGACCGTAGCTTGCTCGCCAAACATTGCGCCGCTCGTCACAACATCTATATTGCGGCAGGGCCGCCTTGCAAGAAGCGTCGATCAGGGCCAGGAGAAGACAGGCAGCGGCCAGTGCTAGATCGACTGCTTCCGAAGCGTCACGGGACGACAAGACGGAAGAGGTCAGGTGGTGTCCTATGCGCCAAGCTGGACGACAAAAACACGAAGTACATCGACTGGTCAGGTCCCGGGAAACACGATGTCAAGCCCACTAAAAACGTAGCACATGTTTGTAGTGCTACAGGGTTTTCCTCCCTACTGCAGCTTTTGGACTAGTTTGTACTCTTAGCGTTTTCGAGTTACGCCACGACCAGTGTACAGGTTCCATTCACACTACTATTAGCGCGTTGTCTTCGGTGTCGATCCTTCATAACCTTCCGTGTTGCGGCAGGTACCTGTAGAGACCAGCCAAGTTCTAGCTCCACATCCATGTGAGGATGCTCCGGTCACATGCCGTTCGCACCCGGCAACCGAGCTATTTAGGTTGGTGCTGCTTCGTTCGTGCCGCTCACCAAATCAAAAGAACATCCAATCGTATTTCAGGCCCTACAGGATTTACTGTCGCTATAATTTTCCTGCTATTCTCGAAGCGGATCAACATTCTGGTTCTAGTTTTCGTGGCTCCGACAAGTGTTGCTAGAACCGGAGTATGCTAGAACCGGAAGCACGTTTCGCAACTCGCCGAAGGTGGTCGGAATGCGCGACGACTCATGTATCCCCGCGTGAAAAATGGATTGATTCCAATCCGCTTCACCATGTGCGCGTCCACCTTCCTTACACGCAGTTGGAAGAGGTCGAACACATGATACAATCGGGGGAGTCATCTCTGCAGTCACTGCGGGTAAGAGCTTAGAACAAGGATCTCAAGACGTTTGGTGAGGGAAAATTCCTGCCTAGTTACGCCTTGCGTGCACGCCAGGGGATAAAACAGCCCCGCAAACAGAGGTAGTACATTTTGTTGCGCTCGAAGTGCAAAAATTCATCCATGCCACGATTGGTCGCTCTTGGCGACGAAAACTCAAGTCCGGACGTGTTGCTTGTGCCTGTAGCTGTCGTCGTTGTCCTCTTACTCACTCGAGCTTGAACAGCTCCGACACTGCAGGGTTAAAGCGTGATGTCGGGCCTTTCCTTTGAAAAATTTGAGATGCATCTGGTCGTCGCGCTCGTTGTACCTCCGCCTGCGTTATCGGACGTTACTCGCTGGATGCTCCTTCTTCTCGTGTGCGGGTGTGCCTGCTGCGTTGTCCTCGACATCAAGGTTTCTCGCTTGATTATGGTACTTGAATATGGGTCCGATCTGTGCATCCTCTGTGGGGGATACGCGTATGGGAAGTATGGGTGTGATGGATATGTATGCGGTTGAGGTCCAAGTGCGGTCCCCCCGGGTGAGCACACGGCAGTGTGCTCCCGGCACTTGCCTGTGGGGTGAGCATCCTTGTTTAGTGTAGTATATATACATGATGGCTACGCGCGTTCCTGGGATAACATAGCACCCAGTCTCAACACCACAGACCGCTGAGGGCGGCAGTGCACACTAACTCGATATTCCGAGTTTGGAGCCGAGCTAGGCCAGGTGTCGGCTCGCGGCGATGGTCATCGGACACGGGAGTAGCCGAGAGAGCGGCGAGAGAGAGAATGTATAGCCAAGAAACGAGGCGAGAGAAAACGGAAGCCGAGAAAGCGGCGATGACGAGAGAAACAGAGCGAGTGGTAGAAGAACAAGTGGAGAATACGAAGCAGAAAGCCGAGAGAGCAGCTGGGGAAGTGGCAGCCGAGATGGCGGACCTACAGAGGGGATCCGAGGAGGCAGAGGAGAGGAGTTCAGCGGAGGAAACCGCGAAAAGGAGCGTGGGTGATGCCGGGTATGCGGCAGGTAACATGAGGATAAGCGGCGCCGGCTATGCGCCTGGGTACCATAGCAGGGATGGAGCTGCCGGAGGGGCGGCTACTTTTGGAGCCGAGGGGATGCCTAGTTTTTTCGATGATCGGGAGCAGCAGCAGCGTGACCGCGACTACGTGCGGAAGGACCGGAAGCCACCGACCGGTGTACGACGGCAACTTCCCACCGTTCAAGTCGCTGTTTGAGCTCTTCCTCGCCCGCAAAGATCTATCACACACTCGCCAAGCCGGCGAGTCCAGACCAACGCATCTGGCTCCTTGACAGGCTGCCAAGGAGCGAAAACGTCCGCTTGCACGGTGAGCGTTGCTTGCGCGATCATGAGTATGCGTTTAAGTACTTGATGCGCGCCACGTAGGGGGCAAACTTCCAGGCTAAAATCCTTCCGTTGGGACTGTGTGTGGGGCGTGGGAGGCTGCACAACAGTTCTGCCTGCCGATGAGTGACTCCGAGCAGGAGGCACTGAAGCTGTCTCTCACGAACATGAAGATGCAGCTTGGAGAGGACCCAAAGGAGTACTTTCTTAGGTTCGACAGAGTGTTGTCTACTCTCCGCGCCGTCAACGGCGATGCGATCACGGATAGAGAAGTCCTCGCGATGCTTCGATGGAACCTCTCCGCCGACTACGAACAGGTCCACATTGTCTTCATGGCCAACAGCTCGCTCACGCGCAAGGACTTGGAGAATTTTGTGCGTAGCCTGCACGCCGAGAGAGACCTCGGGAATGTTGCGCGGCGGACGGCAGCGCCGACCGGTGACCCGCACGCTCTTCATGTCGGTGTAAAACTTTTCGGCGGGACTGTTGGGGACGTTTTTCTCGTCAACAGCAGCATGGTCTACAGCAGTCCTGCGGAGGTGTTCCCGTACAGCAACCGTTCCAGCAGCAGTGGAGGTACGGCGTGTTTGGCAGAGGGTGTTCTTTTCAGCAGCAGCAGCAACAACCGTGCGTGCAGCAGAGGTTCATGCCACCGCCATCGGTGCAGCAGCAGCCCATGCCACAGCAGCAGCCTCGTCAACAGCAGCAACCTCTACGGTCCTGCAACGGCGCTCCTGGTACAGCTCCAGCTTTCGCCCGCGGACCGTTTCAGCAGCAGCGGAGGAACGGCGAGTTTGGCGGCGGGTCTGTGTGTCGGCAGCAGTAGCAGCAGCAGCAGCTAGGCGTGGTGTACGGCGGTGACTCTCAGCAACAGCCGATGCAACAACAGCTAGCGGCCGGCTTCACCGGGGGTGCACTTGGACAGGTGCGTGGTGGGGTGTTTGTTGGTGAGAAGGGGTGGGGGGCTGCTGCCGGTTCGCCTGCGGCGTATTTGCCGTTAAAAGCCCCCGCCAACGTCGCTTCTCTCAACGTAAACACACACTCCCCCACTCGCTCTCCCCAGCGGCCCGCGACATCACGTGTAGCACCTGCAGTAGTGCGGCAACGCGATGAGTTGAATCTCATGCAGGGCGGATACAGCAGTAGACGTGTAGCGGAGGAACACATTNCAGCCCCCGCCAACGTAGCTTCTCTCAACGTAAACACACACTCCGCCACTCGCTCTCCCCAGCGGCCCGCGACATCACGTGTAGCACCTGCAGTAGTGCGGCAACGCGATGAGCTGAATCTCACGGAGGGCGGATACAGCAGTAGACGTGTAGCGGAGGAATACATGCTTGGATCGTATCACGTTGTTGTAGTTTCGCCGTCCGCGGAATCACAACAACCCAAGCATTCGTCGGAAGCGGCAGTAGCAGCAGCGGGGTCCCCGGTCGCCGCGTTGGCAATGGGTATGCAGACGGCTGCAGCGGCGGCGGCGGCGGCAGCATCGGCAGGAGCGGCGGCGGCGCGGACGGGTTCGACCAGAGCGCCGTCATCGACAGTAGCATCGGCGGGAGCGGGGGCGATGTGGACGGCTTCGGCCAGAGCGCCGTCCCCGACAGCAGCATCGGCGGTGGCGGCAACCGTGACGGGGGGAACGGCAGCAGCAGCAGCAGCGGCGGCGTCCCCGGTCGCGGCGTTGGCGTTGGGTGTCCAGACGGCCGCAGAGGCGGCGGTGCCGACATCAGTGACGGGGGTAACGGCAGCGGCGGCAGCAGCAGCGGAGTCCCCGGTCACCGCGTTGGCGTCGGGTANCATCGGCAGGAGCGGCGGCGGCGCGGACGGGTTCGACCAGAGCGCCGTCATCGACAGTAGCATCGGCGGGAGCGGGGGCGATGTGGACGGCTTCGGCCAGAGCGCCGTCCCCGACAGCAGCATCGGCGGTGGCGGCAACCGTGACGGGGGGAACGGCAGCAGCAGCAGCAGCGGCGGCGTCCCCGGTCGCGGCGTTGGCGTTGGGTGTCCAGACGGCCGCAGAGGCGGCGGTGCCGACATCAGTGACGGGGGTAACGGCAGCGGCGGCAGCAGCAGCGGAGTCCCCGGTCACCGCGTTGGCGTCGGGTATCCAGACGGCCGCAGGGGCGGCGGCGGCGGCACCGGTGACGGAGGTATGTGACGAAGAGTTGGAGGAAGCGGTCGGTGCGACAACCATGCCATTGCCAGTCCTGGAGGAGCTTGATAGCCAATGTGCTGGGGGGGACGTGAGCTACAGCAGCAGCTGCAGCAGCGAGGACAGCGGCGGTGATGGGAGCGTGGACGAGGGGTTGGAAGAAATATGGAGTGGAGCCCTGACGCACCCTTTCGACCCCGGGAAGGCTGAGGGGGACGTGAGCAGCAGCAGCGAGGTGAGCGGTGGTGATGGGAGCGGGGATGAGGGGTTGGATGAAAACTGGAGTGGAGCCCCGATGCACCCCTTCGACCCCGTTACGACATCTACGCGTGGCGCGAGGAGACGGGGGGCGGTACCAGGGGTGACGCACCCTTTCGATAGGGGCAGGAACGGGAGTGGCAGCTCCGGCGGCGGAAACGGCGGCAACGGCGGCAGCCGCAGCAGCAACGGGAGTGGCGGCTTCGGCCAGAGCTCCGGCAGCGACACCGGCGGCAGCAGGAGCAGCGACGGGAGTGGTGGCTTCGGCCAGAGCTCCGACGGCAGCACAAGACTGCAGCGGCGGCTTTGGCCAGAGCCCCGTCGGCGGCAGCGGCGACAACGGCGGCAGTGGTAGGGGCGGCAGCAGCGACGTAACCGGCAGCTGTGTTGGCGCTGGAACTCATGACGGTCGTGGCGGCGGGGGAACGGCAACGGCGGCGATGGCAGCGGCGGCAGCAGCGGTGGCGCCCTCGAGTCGACCGGGAACGGGGAGGAAACGGTGACAGCGACGACCTCACCTTGTTACAGCCATGTGGGAGAACATGTGAAACGTTTTCGACTTTGTTCGGTTTTGTGAGCAGGCATGTACGTTTTAGCTTCGCCATGTGGCTTCGTATTTATTCTTTTGTTCTGTTTTTCCCTTGCTAGCGCACCGTGCACTTTGATGCAGAAAACACGTTTATGCTTCGGCGTGTGCGTTTTTTTTTTTTGTGCTTGGTTTCATGATAAAAATTGTACGCTGCGACAAGATAAGCATTGTCACAACCTGTGGAATAGGAAGCAGCACGCGTGTTTTTTGTTTTCCTTGGTACTCGGTATATTTTTAGTCGCGTTTAACCTTGCAGCTGAATGCTTCATACGATTTCCGTATTCTTTGGAGGGAGTACGTTCAGTCGCGTTATTTCTTCTCTACGAACTGGACACTTTGCACTTAGAATGTTTCGATACTTTGGTTTTTATGTGAGGTCCTGAGTTGAGTGGTCGCTCTCTGCGGTGTGTTTCTGGCC
Organism: Ectocarpus sp. CCAP 1310/34; assembly: GCA_902602495.3. Taxonomy (NCBI): domain Eukaryota; class Phaeophyceae; order Ectocarpales; family Ectocarpaceae; genus Ectocarpus; species Ectocarpus sp. CCAP 1310/34. Next base: position 33,666 of record CACKRE030005028.1, on the reverse strand, counting down.
GCGCGCACGAAATGGGACGATAACGCGTTGTTTGACATGCATGAAGGCATACCGATCAGGGAGCAGGGGGGCTTTCGGAGTTCCAGTTGAGGACACAGTTTGCATACGGTACGAACTTTTTCTGGAGCTTGATGCCTTGTGTGTTCCGTGTTTTCATGTTTCTGGTTTGCATCGCATGTTTTGCTGCTCTTGCATCGAAAATCATGGGGGGGGATGTGATGTATGACCATGATTCTAGAGGGCATGAGCAGCAATCGAATTGGTTTGTTTTCTGGTCGCGCCTACTTGTGTGTTAGGTGAACAGCAAAGCAAGGGGGCTGTTTGCATCGAAATATTTGCTCGGGCTGAATTTTGGGAGCTGACAGCAAAGGGGCTGTTTGCGTGGATGCTTGCTTACGTTTTCTATCGTTTCTTGGACAACAGCGACGGTACCGATTAACGGGTGCGCGCTGTTTAGGATTCTGTCCTTGGACACTGTATTGGAGGAAGGATTTGACATGTTTTGACGATGACTGGTTGGGGTCGTTGTGCTTTCCAAATTCTCGTTTTGATTGGTCAAGAAGTTGAGTTTTTGTTTTGAGGATTTGGTGCCAACTCTTTTGAACTTGTTTTTTCCAGAAATATCCGTTTTCGTTCCGACGCCTTTCTGATGTAGCACGAATAAGTGTTTTGTACCTTTCTGAGGATGATCCTTTTGTGCCGATGGCTTCAGATTATTTCCAGAGACGAACGCGTTGGATTCGTGAATAAACTGATGGATGGAGACGCTTTTGTGTTGAATGTGTAGCCAGTTTTGTTGAGTAAGTTTTCTCAAGGGATGTTTTTCTGTGTTGGCTGATTGCGCGTGAAGGGTTGCAAGATCGTACATCGTATCAAGTAGGGGGGCTCTTTGTGCTATTTGGAAATGAGATTGCATCCTCTGTGGGGGATACGCGTATAGGAAGTATGGGTGTAATGGGTATGTATGCGGTTGGGGTCCAAGTGCGGTGCCCCCAGGTGAGCACACGGCGGTGTGGTTCCCGGCACTTGCCTGTGGGGTGAGCATCCTTGTCCAGTGTAATATATATACATGATGGCTACGCGCGTTCCTGGGATAACAAATGGCTACGCGCGTTCCTGGGATAACAAAGCACCCAGTCTCAACACCACAGACCGTTGCGGGCGGCAGTGCATACTAACATCGCCGACACCCCAACAGTGCCTCAACGAAATGCCCTCCAAATAAACTACACGAGGTTAGGACAGGCTGGTTTCGATGAAGACCCACTACGCGGCTCTGGAAGAGGTCCTGCACCACCTGTCGGCAGACAAGGCCAGGTATGGCCCGAAACAAAAGTCAAGCCAGTGTAATATGGGAGCTAGAACGACCAAACCGTGGCACAAGCTCGGTACGGGATCAAACTTCTTTCGTGAAACGCAACAACGCCATGACTACATAGGGTAGGGAACAAGTATAGCCTTGAGAAAAGGAATATGTGTTCCGGCGTTGATCCTTGGCTGAAGCCACACGGCAAGGTTTCCACGGTCGATTGCCGTGTTGCTCCAGACGTCCATGGTCCCTGTGCCCTACATTCGCACTCGGCGTCCGAGGCTTAACCTTCTCCACTCGCATCCGACCCCGTCGCCCCCTCCTGCTGCTCGGTGAAATGTTTTCGGTCGTTGTGTTCAGGCACAAGAGAGAGGAGGCCGTCGACAGCATGCCCGCGCACCTCAGACGATCGCTTCCGAGCGGCCTAGCAGAGGCAAGAAGAGGACTCAACTTTTGCGTTCTCCCGTCGCGGTGAGCGGGTAGAGCCGGGTTCCTGGGATTGGTGCAAAGGCGAAATCATGACACACGAATCTTTTGAGCTTGTCCCTGGCTTATTATAGCTAACCTTTCAGAAGCGTGGAGTAATCGCCGGCCGGGCTGTTCATAGGAACAATTTCGACCAAGAAACAGGCCGCTGGTCGTTTCAAATTACCTGGGGCGAAGTTAGAACAAAAGACATGCGCTCTCTCCGAGCGTTTTTCAGAATATTATCTAAATCAAGGCGCGACGCACAACGAATCACTCCCTCTCTCTCGCCGTATGTTTTGTTCACGCAGAGAGCATCGAAACCGTCATGTTGCAAACCACCAGCAACACTGACACTCCCAAGTGCATGTAAGCAAGCAAGCAAGACTGGTAACGACCAGCAAGACATGTGTGTTGGACGTAGGCTCGCGCAAAAGAAAATAAGAGGGACACTAAGCCGCTCCGGCAAAGTCGCCTACAAACGCTCGTGGAGTCCACCGCAAGCCATGGAGTACACGTCCCCCTGCGCGTTCATTTCCGAAAACACTCCACGGGGCAACGATTGAAGTCTCAGAGTGAAGGAGCCCCCGGGCCGTTAGCTTTGATGGTGGCGCAAGCTTTACTCTGTGCTCGGCGGCATGTAGCTTGCGCTTTGCATTCTGAAACAACCGGGCAACAGATGAGTGAAGTTATTCAGATTCGGCTACTTTTCACGTCCACAACAACAGAATGGGCATTTACGCTCACATGTATCGTCGCCCTCTTCATTCACCCCCATTCCCCCCTCGACCCCGAGTTCAGTGCGACAAGGGGCACTGGCAGGCTAGAAACGGTGTTCGCTATTCTTGAAGATGGGATGCCCGGGGGACGCCTAGAAACCAGAGGAGAGAGTGTCCACGGGTTATCAGCGCGCCAGCAGGAAGCGGCTACAGCTCCATCCCTGAGTTTTGATGAAGACAGCATAGCTGTGTGGCCGACCACGCCTCCAAGACGCCGTTTACAGACTGGGGCGAAGGTACATTGTCGCTCCCAAAGAAGTTCGTGTTATCGCACAAGTGATTGATGACCGGCTGTCCACCGTGCTGTTCTGTTAAACACGAAGCAAAAATCCCATTCTGCTTTTGAATATGCATGAGCTCAAGCAAGCTGCTCGCGGGCGACAAAGCCAAGATCAGTTTTGTCGAAATTTCACGGACGGCTTAACTCGGCCGCGAATCACTGTGCTGTTTTTCGTTGCCCAGACGTAGTGCCGCGTCGATTCGGACGAACAACGCGGAAGTAGTAAAAAACCGTGTGTAAGGGCCTCCAGCTGGTCGCAGCAGAGAGCTCACATTGATCCCGAACCGAACAAACACAACGCGCCGGGGGTTCACTAGTATCACGCGGCTGTCACAGTTCCGTGTCTTCCTCTGATCTGTTTTCACAGCCTTGGCTCGAATCATTCTAGGAGTTGTATCACGACAAAATAAGAAAGGGAATGGCGCGTTATAACCCACGCAGCCAAGGATGAATCATCACACAGCCCTTGAGACCTCCCCGCCCCTTGCTCCCTCCCGAAGTGACCGTCCATCTTCGTAGTACTAAAACTATTCCCTGCCATCCGGTAATTTTTTGCATTCGACCCACAGTTTCCCCCCCTCCAGCTGACCGTGAGTCCGATCCGGTGTGCCTCAAGCGTCGGGGATGTGGCGACGCTGGACGAAGACGAGATCGGTCTAAGGAGAGACAAGCAGAAATCCAGGCCGAGGAGGAGGGCCAGAGAGTGGTGGAATGCCGCGGGCAGCATCGACGATGGTGAACGGGCAGGCACGGTAAGTTCCGTGGAGGTCGCCAAGCTCTTTCTCGCATGGACGTTTAGTGTCCAGGCGGTAGGGTGTCTCAGGCCGCGAGTCCAAGGAATCCTCGGCGGGCTGGGGGCCAGCTCCAACATTAAAGTCACCATCGGAAAGAAAATGTGATTGTCAAAGGACGTTGTACGAGGTTTCACCATTGTGGGAGGTCGTTTTCTTTTGGATGTTGGGGAGTGACCAAAGCTATACGGCTTACCTCCGGGCGATGCGCACTGGTGGGACGAACCTCCCTAGCGTGAAATCACGCCTGGCGATGGCATACTCGCTGCTGTCGTTCGCCCAATTTGGAAGCAAGCCCACAGAAATGTCAGTGAGCAATAGCGACCCAAGCTGGTTCCACGCGATTTCTAGTTCACACCAGTTTTTCAAAACCACAAACGTGAACAATCTCCAGTTTGAAGTCGCTCGCCATGCCTACAACAGTACATGAAGAAAAATACGGTGTTCTTCAATGCGTCGATTGTACCTTCGTTCCACGGACGACAAACTACTTTGGGGGTCGCCTATCATCCAACGGTGGTTGGGCTGGAACCGACCCCTTGCCCTCCCGCTTTCCCTCCTGCCCGACCCTCCCCCACCATTACCAACCGCTGACCCGCCGAACCGGCCGGCCCACTGCTGCGGCAGGGTCGCCATCGTCCAGACCCTTGTCGAGGCCATCCCGGCGGTGGTGGCTCGCGTGACTGGCGATCAGTGACCGTCTGCGACACAGACGCGCGCGTGGACCGAAGACGGAGCGCGTGGTCATCCGCTGTGTCTGGAGTGTCGGTGTCACCATCGCGGTCGACGCCATTCGCATCCCCTCCGCCATTACGGCGGGTGGTTGTCAAGAAGTAGCTTCGCTCGGGTTGGGGTTTTCACGTTTTATTGATACGGAAGGCGCAGGCGCTTGTTCCTTTTCGCCAGTACGGATTTTCCCTGCCATCCCTCAGAATTACATCTTCCTCAGCGTGTACACGGGGCGATTCCCCGGCTCCAAGTCCGATGCCAGCAGTGTGTGGTTTGAAGGAGTTAATAAGCAGGAGAGTACGGCACGGAGGTAATGCACAAACCACATTCAGTTAGATTTTTTTCTTTTTGATACCGTAGCGTATCAAATAACTCACCACAGAGGGAGTTTTTCACTGTTGTTCTTGATATCACCTGACTAGCGGCTTGCGAAAGGCGGAAAGTGCGAGCCGAAGGCCATTACCCTTTATGAATATGCCACGGTTCCTTACGTCTATAGCGTTTAGATAGATGAACAAATGGTCTCAATTTAACCTTCGGGCATGTAGCATAGACAGTAGAACGATTTGTTCGTACTGCAGGCGATGGACCCGCACGTGCTGGGCGGCATATCGAACCTTCTGTACAAATAGGCCTTCGAGGCAGGTTGAAGTAAAAGGTAGACTGACGTCTCTCACCCTTACCTCCATCCACGCGTCCGGGTGATCTTACCTTCGAGAAGCCTCTCTTGGCCGAGGAAACTATCTCGGCTATTTCTTTTTGAGGACTAGCTCGATACAAGAACGGCCATTTGCTACACACCGATACTCACGCGATCGACACAATCGCTTCTTCTCCTCTCGCGTAGTTGACCTTTGCCGGAACTGTACGGCCGGGCACTCGCCATAGGCTGCGAAAGCGCGATAACGTGAAACCCTTGTGCACCGGATTGAATACACTGAGTTTCCCTAAACAACACAGAAAAGATTTTCGTCTGAGGTTGACCTACATAGCTGAATAGGCTGATCGCCCGAGTCTTGGTAAACTGCTTGACCACGACATGAGACATGATGAGCTAAAACTATCGGGTGGCCAAAAGTTCAATGAGAGCGACACAACCTCTCCCATACGAATACGGGAGAGCTCTCTAGTCTGACACCGATACAGGAAGGCCGTGCGAATCGAGTTTGTTACCGCGAAAGTTTCACTTCGACCATCATGATACAACCACTGGCGCGTGGTGATGATGAACGGGACCAACGCATCGCAGAGAAACAGCCGCCCCTATGGCTGTACACGCCGCCAGAACGGGCGGTGGATTGTTCTTCATTCCGAGCGATATTCTTGGGTCAGCAGAGAAGACAGCAGGAACTCGCTTCTGGAATCGGCAAACGATAGGCCATCTGGCAAATGTTTTCGCACACAATATCGATATGACATGAAAAAAAGTGGCTTGTATCCGAATCCAGGACCGCTTCACCCGTCTACTACGGCCGCTCGCAGCATCAAACCTACCGTATCGCCTTGCCTACCCTATATACAGGTGAAGATCGCAACGCACCCCTTCCCTCCGCTGCGAGCAATCGTTCCTTCTTTCGCTCCCATCAAGACAAGCGTTACTCCCTTCGCTCACCACGAAATCACTCAGGCGCATACTGGGGAATATCATACAAGTGTCCTATCTCATGTTACAAAGGGCTGGGATTTTTATCGTACGAAGCCGGTGCCCCAGTACCACACTCACAGGCCGAGGGCAACACCCAACGGATGGGTTGTTCGAATGCAGCTCATACCGATTGCCACATGACCCTGTTCGATCGCTGCGGAGCATCAACTCGTCGCCGCGGACAACACACACTTGACTCTTCTTGTTGGTCGTGCTGTAGCACGACGTGTCGAAACCCAAGACGGCACACGCAAAGTCTCTTTCTAGCTCTCCTGCAAAAACACACATTTTTGGCTATCTATTTCTCCGGTACAGAAGGGTAACACTCCACGTCACGCTTCGAGTTCCAAGCAGCAGCTCGCCACGCCTACTACTGCAGGTTTGGTAGGTGCAACGAGGGAGTTGCTTTTCTCGAGGCGGGGTCGACGCTGCTGCTACCCGGTGATTCGTGGAACCTTTCCCCGTCTCCCACTACGCCTCTGCGCCCCCCATCGCGTCTGTTGTTGTTGGTGCCATCCCCGGTCCATCCCTTGACTCCTTCTTGATCTCTGAAGGTGATGTGTCCTCCAGCGTTTTCTCGTCGGTGGACGGCCTAGAGAACAAGAATATAACGAACCGGTACGCGCGTTTTTTCTGAACAACAAACGGAATGCGAGTGGTCGTGTGCTCAGATGAGCGCTTCGTTGAATTCCGCCTGCAAAATAATTGATCTACACGTAAGTACAACGTAGCCACAAACAAAAGTGTACAAAACTCACCGATAAGCACTGTGTAGGTTTCGACAGGGTCGTGACGCGACGAAGGCAGGCTTGCCCCTTCTTCGCTATCCCTAAGTGACGGAACAAGGAGACGTGCTTTGCGCACAACGGCCGCAGCTTGGACCAGAACTGGCGATGAAGGTGTCTTACACTACGGCTGCGGGTCTGTGTAGCATCTACGTTAGAGAAGAGAAATCAATTTCTGTGGTAGCGCACATGATCCTGTGTCTCATGAAACATCCGTACCTGAGCAGCCACGGTAGAAGGCCTCAGGTCCAAAACCGTTCCGTTGATCTGGTCCCGGGGGACGCCGTCCGCACTCCGCCTGCCGCCGTTGCTCCTTCCCCCTCCGCGGTCCCCTTCCGCCTCGATAATGTCTTCCAAACCTTGCCACCAGGATTTGGCGTAGTCGACGGCATGAGGTCAAAGCGACGAAGGAATGAGGCCACAGGGCGAGGACGGGGACAGCCGTTGTTTTTGAGAACGGCAGCATCAGCACACCAGAACGACAGCACCGGAAAAAACGGAACACTAACCGAGTCTTTCACGTCTACGAGTCTACGAGATCACATTCGCGCGTGACGGATCCTCGCTAAAACCGCAGATCCCCTCGCCATGAAACCCTCGTTGAGGCACAACAACCCTCCCCCGTCGGTCAAGGTCTATCTAAGAACTAAGGCATTCAAAAATGAGTTCGCCCCTCCCCCCCCTCCCCCCCCCAGCTTTCCCCGAGTATGGAGGTAAAAGACGGTCTGACGTTGGGGGTAAGTGTCTCACTGGATCGCTCGCCCCGAGCAAAGTGCCGATTACAAATTGGCCAGAGATACCGACCTCCCGGTGCGACGAGCAGCTTTCAAGGCCTAGCGGTAAGCTTTGCCATGCTTGGGTAGCACCGCAAGACCCACGCGGCAACAGAGTCACCTGCTCTCCCCGCAGGTGAGGAAGCGAGGGAGTTCACGGAGGAAGAATGAGCGTTGCCGAAGACCAAGCGCTTGCTCCCCCCCAAGATGTCTTCGAGGCTTTCGTCCCCTCCCGCAGCCACTCTAGGGTGCGCCACCAAGCCTCCCCCCTCGCTAGCGGACTGGCGCATCTTAAAGCCGGACCGCATGACGTACTTGTGAGGGGAGCGATCTCTGCCCCCGCCGTTCCTGTTGGTTATCGTTATCGTTACCGTTGTCGTCATCGAAATAGTGTCATACATGGGGAAGAATGGGCTAAGGCTGAGTTGGGTGGTGATAGTGTGTACGCGGCTAGACTGGGGTTGGAGTTAGAGCCTAGGCGGGGCCGGGCGAGGAAGAGCATGACCGATGGTCGATACTTCCTTTGCGCTCCGGCCGTTGTGCTCGCTAGTGCCACCAATGAGCGACCATCGCCTGGTGCAACATCGGTACTCTTTTCATCGTTTGGACACACAGTATCACCACAAGTGTCGTAGAGCGCCGCCATGTTGGTCTTGCTAGTCCCGTACGTTGTGGGCCAGGTGTACGGAAGTATGGGCAACATTGAAGAGTGCTGCCGCTGCATGAGCCTGGATCGAACGGCACCCTTGTTCGCAGCTGCGGAGCTCACTGTTTCACATTGCTTCGGTCTTTTCTGGGGCATCGGACAGTTCAATTTTTATGTGGCATCAGGGTTTGGCACTGCTTCGTCCGGGGTTTCTCGGTCGGTTAGGCGTCAACCGCACATATACTGGAGAGAATCTATGAACACGATGTTCACAAAACTGTCTCGTCAATCTTCGTCATTCTACCCCTACGGCACTATCTGCTGGTCCAAGTTTCTAGGATATGTGACAGATATGGAAAAAATTCCTAGACGCGTGTGGACCGCGTTCAATTGAGAAGCCCGCGTCGATGAGGCGGATGCTCGAGATCGGGCTAGCGATTTGTATAGGACTCAAAATTGTGGCCGTGTCACAGCAGTAGTAGCACGTGCGATGATGCACTCAAACGACGGAAGAAATGTTGAGACACCTATCCGATGACAAGCATGCCACAGTCATGCGCAAAGATGGGTGAAAATCTACACTGCACGTGGCTAGCCCACGCAAGGAAAATACTTGCCTGGAGCGGTATCTGGATGCTGAGCTGCCCGATACCTTTGGTGGGTGGGTAGAGCGCGGGCGTGCGGAAATCGCGTAGGATCGAGCGGGTTAGGTAGTGGTCCGGGTCGTTGCAAGCGACCTTGCAGCGGCGGGCTTTGTACTCACAGGTTTGTGAGAGCACACTACGAGGAAAGATGCTCGGCCCGACAATCGCAGGTGCAAAGAACAACTTTCAAAGCCCAAAAACTCGGGCTGAAAAATACCATGACCCTCTACAGCGCAAACCCGGATTGACACATGCGGCCTGTTGGCAGAGCTGAGGACAGGGTTCATGGTCCTACCAAACGGTTTTTGAGACTCTTCAAAGTACATGACAACCACCAATGGCACAAAACAAGATCAAGACGAACAAAAAAGTGTTGGATGGCGCACTTGTGCCGAAGAAACGCATTGCCACGGGAAACATACCACACCCTGAAGCCTCGCAAACAAACAAATGGGGCTGCTGCAACGCTGCTGGCGAACCTGCGAATCCTTGCTGGCTAGGGAGGTCATTGATGCCACGCTCCCGCCATCATCCTCTACAGCGAAAGACGACGCCGATGGATAAGCTGGCGCAGGGGAACCACCTCCACCGGTTCCTTTGCACCTGAAAGCCCAAAGAAGAAACATGAAAAACGCTTTCTGCTGCGAGAATCTTCAGAATGTTCGTAAGAGGATCTATGATGTTGCAAACTCATGGGGGGGAAATCTACACGAAAAATGTGACGACATCCCCACCCTCTACAATGATGCAGAAAAACCTTATACACTTATTCAACGTCAGTTCTAAATGTTATGCTGTTCTGCAAGGTATTCTCTTCCCCGGAGCGGATCATTTGTTTGATGTAAGTAGTTGGATTTGGTGAGGCCTCTAGTATTTGCGCGCCTTGGTGTTGTATCTCTCAAAACTATCCTGTCTCTACGGTTTCTCTCGAGGCTTCGGGAGCGAAAGATACTAGGTGATCACTTTCCGTACTTTCCTCCACACAAACGTGTATCCGACGTAGTTCCATTTAGTTGTCGACAGGGTAACGATTTAGTCATGCTTTCAAAGTCTCTTGTTCTCCCTACCGTTTCATGCCAGCACTTACTCCGCCGAACTTCAAATTGGAAGGCCTTTTCACCCAAACAACATAAACGCATGCCTATTGAACAGACTTCTCCCGCCGCCTCTTGTCTGTTGTTCTCTCTCACCATTGACCCCTGCTCCCCCCCGCTGGAGACCCGCCACTGCGTTCCAAGGCACGCTCTCTAGAACGTTCTCGCTCTCCCCGATGGTCTTGCACGACCGACCTCGGATCGCCGGGCCCTGGATTATCCTGGGGAACGAAACAGCCGAGAGACACATGAGAGCGGTGGGGTGTAGAGGGTGAACGGGGCAGGGATGGAGTAGCTGGTGATATTGAGGGGGCACCAGCAGTGAAGGAAGGGGGCCGGGGAAGGATACTCGTTTCTGCAAGGCCAGTGGCTTGTCGTTCGGCCATTGATGAGGCGCTCGCGTCGAGACGGAGCCGAACAGACTCGCCGCCATCATGCAACGGGTGCTGTGTACCGCGGACAATGGAAAGAAGCACGCTAAACACCCACGGTGACGAACAATATACACGTGGACCGTTAACAAGCACACTCCAAAACTTACGATGAAAGGCCTGTCGCAGGCCATGCAAGAAGGTAGCAGGTGCACCTTGCCCAGGATGGTGGCGCCGGCCTGAGCGAACGGCCAACCAACATGTAACGCCAGAGGCGGCGGGAAGGCGGCGGGGTAGTCGGGTCAGTCAACGTCTTTTCCCCCCGGTTTCATACATGCATGTGGTTGCTCCGTGTAAAGGCTACGACGAGCGACGAGCTGAGTGGCGCCCGGTCCTTGGTGTTGTTTTGCTCGCCAATTTGGTTAGGTGAGGAGCCTGGTTGTTGGAGCGCCTGTCTTCTTGCATCTCGGCCTGGCGATACTAGTTTTACTTGTTTCTGATGGAGTGCGCAGTAGCGTTCGATGTAATAGACTTCTACATTTACGACGACGGTTGGAACACAGAACATCCTGCAGCGTACCATACTCACGCACGCCCCCACCATCCACACAACATCGCCGTATGCGAAAGGTGTCTTAAGGCCCGTGCTTTGCCTCCTCGAAAGCTAGCCTCTTGACGTACGGCCTGTTGTACAATACAGTGCTGACCATGTTACTCTTTGTAGTTACCGGGGATGAATTTTCGACTTCAATTTGGGTCCGATGTTACTTGGACACGCCGGGTGTCGGTTTCTGTTATTGATTGTTCATTACCGTGCATGAAGGCGACGATTGCTACCTGGATCGGCTTGTACTTGGAGATGGCGAGCTTCATGCTGAGCTCGAGCTTGGTAGCGAAGGTCTCCCTCACTTCCTCCACCGGCCTATCCGGAAGCGGTCTAAGCTTGCTCGCTACTTGCACCACGTCCGACACGAATTTGTTCATGAAGCGGATTCTGGGATATGCACCAGTCATTTAGGACGGAGAGCGCGCTTTAGAGAGAGAATCAGAGCGGCCGGATTGACAACCAACAGCTAGAGAGACAGAGAGGTAGAGCGTTTCAAAAAGTGTAGAAGTACTAAGGAGAGAACGGGGGAAGGGAGCGAAGGAGAGATGAATAGAAATGGCAATATTGCAGTACATACAGAGAGCAAATGGATAGCGAGATAGGTGGTTGCAGAGGGACCAGGATATGTACAGAAGAGGATTTAGACAAGAGCAACAGGCATGCAGGCTTGGGTGAGGTGCTGTAGTGTGGATTTAACAAATATTGGCACATCGTTTCACTACCCCGAGGTTCACAACCGCCTAGAATTTGTTTCCCTCAAGGCTTTGTTTCCCTCAAGGCTTTTCTAAGCCCGACAAACCCGCACCCTTCACCATGTCTTCCTTGTGCAAGTTGCCTTGCATCCCAGTCACCATCATATCATCTTCTCTCGACTCTGCAAGGTACTGAGTCGATGGAGGTTGCAAATCGTGGTCGGTTATACCTTCCCTAAAGACCAACCCCCCACAAAACCTTATGGAACCACGGGCATCTTGAAGCCGGGTTTCGGCGAAACCAACCCTGTCAAGCATCGCATTCGATAATGTAGACTCGAGAGAGGACAACCGCACGCAGGCGTTCACTAACGCATACCTCAGCTCCTCGACTTTTCTGTCCCAGTCGCTGTCTTCTCCCGGATTCTTTCTGTTCACTGCCTGCCGTGTGACCTCGTAATCGGCTCGAGTCGCCACGATCTTGGCCACCATCTGGGACACCGCCGACAGGTGCTTCTGCATCGCCGGACTGAGACTGAGAGGAACACACACCGCGGAAGCTTTACGTCGCGTTGCCAGAAATTCGTTGCTACTCAAGGGCGTCAGATGATGGTGTGGTCTGTCATCCGCACTACGGCTCCATTTTCACAGCCGCCTGTTGACAGACGTTATCGACTAAACTGTGCGGCAACACTCTGAAGTACGGGGAGCCTTTTGCCGGCGGGAAAAATGCGTGAAACCTTCCGTCCTTGACAACCATCTGCACACACACAAAGGGGACGGTCTTGCGTTTGTCACCACGTCAACTAAGCGACCCATTGGCCAGCCAGTTTGCGCGAGGTAGTCAGAGGTAGGTACACATATACCCACGCAGGATGTTACCCCTGGTTGACGTGCGGAAAACGTCGGTGTTGGTGTGCGAGCACCGGTCTTGTCTCCCTTCCCGCTTATGCCTCACAGTCTTCTTTTCTATACGATGGACTCCAGCATTGATATCCCATTTTCACGACAACGCGTTCTCATCTGACTTTGCTCAGCCCACACAAACCCGAACCGCCGACGTCAACGGGTGGCATGCCTTATCACGCAATTTCCGGTGTGCTTCGAAGCAAGAAGTACTTCCTGGTCGCCCTACACTGACGAGTTACATCCCTTTTCGCGTTAATCCCTGCAAGCTAGAATACACAAGAGAGCACCGAAGCTCTTTGGAGCGTCACCTGAAGGGCTCGGCACAGGTAGCCGCTCCTTCGAGATCTGCGAGGTGCCCCCCCAACACCTGCACGTGCCGCTTGGTCTGAACCTCCAAACGGTCCCACCGCTAAGGGAACGCAACGATGGATCAGAGGTGGAATGGAGAAATGAACCAACGAAGTAGGGGTATGACGGAGAAAATGCAATACCATGAAGAAAAGAGGTTTAGAGGAAGAGAGAGATAAGATTTTGGTGGGGTATAGACTAGCGATTAGCTGTTGGAACTTTTGCCGGGAATACCTATTCAGGCAGGGATCAGACTTGGTGAAACACGGCGGGCTGAAGGTAAAATATGTGGTCGTGCGGGTCGAAAACAGACCGACACTTATTAGTTATTCTCGATCGTGACAAACAACAAACTAAATCAATAGGTTCATCCCTTACGCCTGCCAACAACGCGTTTAAGCAAAAGACTATCCAAAAGGCGATATCATTCGATTTTTTCCATTTCTCGCTCGTGCTCTCACCCCTTCCTTTGTCGCGAGAGCGTCGAGCGACCTCTGCAATCGCCGCATGGTGGTGACAACAGACACATTGCTCCGCTCAAGGCTCACCATCCTGTGCATTAGTGTTGCCGGAGGGACAGACAGGTACCATTGTGGTCGGTTGGCGTGGCCCTGATCAAAGCCGAGGTGCCCATATTCACAATCCGAGCAACAAATCCCCTCGGAGTGAGCACGCACAGAGGTAACTGTTCACTTTCGTTCTCCCAGGTCGCACCTCACAGAAAAATCCGTGGAATACTGTTGACGACGGATACCGTGGAAAAAGACATGTAACCATGTCGAATACCGTGAACGACGGACACCGTGGTAAACGACATGTACTCATGCCCTTAAGGCGTACGTAAGAGTATGGAAAAATGCAACGGGAAATCGCCTGCCGTACATGCGAACCGCGAAGATGAAAAACGGGGCTGTGGTGGTAACATTTCTCTGTCGGCCTTCTGGCTTCAAGACCAAGCAAGCAGTAGCTGTACGGTGGTCGCACCTGTCCCCATTCTCTGCCTTTAAATTATCTATGTCTTTCACAAGATTTTTGCTGGTCTTGCCCAAGCTCGCCTGTCAGCACCACAACCAACGATACCAGCAGCAGAAGCGCAAGCAGCAACAACAATGGCAACAAAGATCAAAGATTCAAGGTTAGCTTCGGATGTAGTCATACCGTTTCGACTTCATCATGGCTGGAACACATGCGTTCACGCGTAGCTGGGGGATACGCTCCGCGAAACCGTTTGCGACGAACTGAGACTGCCACCATGGGGCGCGGCCAACAAGTAAAGACTACAATCAGGTATTTGGAGAATTTTGACTCGGAATCACTGCTCTGAAGCAGTGTAGACTGGAGGCTACTCATGAGTAGGCGCAAGAGGACATTCGCGGGTGCATACATGGCATTCAACTAGGCGTGTGGATTACGACTATCCGGAACAGCTCACCTGTTGGTCGGTGGCCATCTTGATGAAGGTCCGGGAAGACTTGACGTGCGAGTCGAACTCGGTGTGGTTCTTTTGTACCAAGGCAAGCAGCTTGTCGACCTCCCCGGACAATTCTCGGGCGCTCTGTCGCACTGCAGCTATTTCTTTGTTGATCTAAAAAGAAACCACATACAATAGTCGAAAACAACGTCGGGAAGAAGAGGGCATAGAAATCAATTTTGCGAATTGCTGCTCATGCTGGCGACATGAAGCCAAGCCAGCGAGAAAACTGTGGAAAGCACGACTGCTAGTTCTGTTGCTACCCGGGGTTGGCCGTCAGTCTACATGACGTCACCATCTTCATCGTCGGGGAAAGCCGTTTCCCTCCCACCCCAGAGAATCCATGAAGAAAAAGTATGCATTTTGACTGCTTAATTAGCTCAAGCGAAGGGCACGATGGCGACCTGGTGTTTGAAGGCGATGGGTTGTTAGCGTTCACGCCACAGAGGGAGCGGGTTAAACTCAAAGGAGACCCTCCCCCCGGAAAACGCCAAACAGGTACTACGAACGCGGCTGGCGGGAACATCAGAGCTGTCATCACTCGATCGGTGGGGAAGACATGCCCATCGCGTCACCAATCAAATGCAGGGCTAGGGCCAGAGGCTATGGTGGGGTAGGCGTGCCATCCCTTCCAGTTGGCACAGCACAATTTGCCCCATAACACGTGAGCTACCTCGGGCGCTTTCGGATGCCTTCCTCACGCTAAAACAAACCTTGGGCACTGAAGAGACCACGCGTCAAACACAGAGCAAGCTCAATCAGCAGGTCGTAGCCTACCTTCTGATCCAACGCCGGCACATCGGTCGCATTCTTTTGCTTCATCCCTTCGAGCTGGCTGTGGAGGGCCGCGGCGGAATAACTGACGGCGTTGACCTTGTCCGAGGAAGTCGCTGCGGTTGTGGCCACCTCTTCCACGCGCGTTCCCAGGAGGGCCATCTGGGAAAGAAGTATCATAAAACGCAAAAAGAAAACGCGCACACACACACGTTTGGCAAGGGAGACGACGGACACAACAATGTGTGGGAAAGCAATTCGAACGAACGACGAAAAACAGCAGCTAGGATGACCAAACGACCACCCACCTCCTGTCCGAACCTGCAGAGTCTCCGTTCCAAGCTTTTTTCCATGGATGCTTTGAGTTCGTCTTGGCTAGACTGGAAATTCTCCTTTTGGACCTTGGCCTGCTCTATCAGGGTCTCTTGAACCGATTCCACGACTGGTTTTAAGGTGGCGATTCAAGATGCAGACCAAGAAAGAGCGAGAGGCGGCAGAAAGGGAGCTGATTGCTGCGACAGCCGGGCGCTGGCTACATGTGACAGAGCGGAGAGAGGCACACGGCCGATGTTTGCACGATACCCCGACAGAAGCTGATGCTGAGACGTGCAACAGGGCAGCCAATACCCACTCGTTTTGTCAATATTAAGGTAGAAACTGCCCATGAGAAGGCAGACAGCTAAGTCGAAGCAAACCCTCTCGACAGCCGGCCAATGGCTTGACATGACGAGCCCCCGTGACTTCAAAGACAGGCTCTAAACTTGCTCAAAACCACCGGAACATGTTCACCTCGCTCTCTATGTTGCTCTTCTGTTTCGCTAGAAGCGGAAGAATTGCCCAACACGACGTCGCTTTCGGCTTCACTGGCTAATCTACTTACCCATGGCAGAGGCCGACTTGTCTTGCATTTGCTCTTCCAGTGCGTCCAGTTTTCGGGTGCAGTCTCCAAGCTGCTGCGCCACCTCCCCCTCCACCTGCGGGTGTGGACTTTACAACATTTAGTTCTATGGATAATCGACGTTTTGGCTTCGGTTGGCATTTGGAGGGCTTAGCACGGTCTTGATTCTCAGGACAACAACAGCGTAGGTAAAAAGTAGTCCTTCCCGCGGTGTGGCCACCCCTTCGTTTGGCGCTCAAAGGGCGGAAATCGGGCGTGTTTCCGATTTCCTTTATGTCCCTTGCAATAGTCTTACTAGTTGCTTGTGTCACGCCATGGTTTACCGATGTCACGGCAAGCCTTTTTGGCTGTTAGGGTACAGTACGCTTTTTATCCCCACAAGGCAAGCTCTACCGATATCAAGGTATGATTTACCCCCTTCAGGGTGTGCGAATACTGCGAGGAAAGCCGTCTTCACTTCCTAGCTGCTACGTAGAAATCGCCGCTCTCCTCATGCGGTGCATGTATCTACCCCCTTCGCTGCTGTATTCGTTGTCGGCGTCGTCGCGTCTCTTCTTCGAGTTCCCTCGCCCCCTCCTCTATCTCCGGTGTTTGCCATCGGGATTGGGTTTTTGTCGCTTGGCGGCGATGTTGTAAAAGAAGCCGATCACTTTGTGAGCTCGGCAACCAGGTTAATGCTTTTTTGCCTTTGGGTTGTTTTTTTGCGGTTACCATGAATGGTGGTCGAGTAGATCATGTTGTGCGGGGTGGAGAACCCTCACACCGCGCAAGGGGGAAAATCGCACCACGATGAGTTAAATTGGTCAAGCACCCTCGAGGAAGTTTACACAGTGCTTACAACTGTCTCTGGAAGTGAAGCACCAGAAAATAAATCAAGTCATACGCAGCTGTCATCCGTACCCAAGGAAGTATGCGCAAGATGCCGAAAACCCTTAGCAGGATGCAGCGCACCCTTCATGCGACTCGTCGAATACCTCACGGCGCTTCGTGCTTGGTGATGTGAGAGCCTGGCCCGGTGACAACCCGGCGTGCTCCGTCCCGGCTTCGTAGGGGTGTGAGGTCAACGGTGTAACGACCACGGCATGCACGACTATGAGTACACCCCCCCTCCTGCACGTGTCCTCTCACCTTTTTCTCTAGCTGCCCCATGCTGGTCTCCAGATCCGCCACCATCTGCAAACACGCAGTTACATATCATTACGTTCACGCAGGGTGCGTTGTTGCAAGCTTTTAGTCCCGGTCAGACTGAAGCTTATACGTTGGTCAGTTGGTTGAGGGCGGGTCGAAGCTCTACCCCAAGAACGAGTGCGCACGCACCGCGAGACACAGGGAGGAGGAGGAGGAGGAGGAGGAGGAGGAGAGGGAGGAGGAGGAGGAGGAGGAGAGAGGAGAGAGGAGAGAGGAGAGAGAGAAGCAGAGAACGGCATTGAAAACAGGCAACACCTCCAACCTCGGAGTATATGGTGCTCTAGGATAACCGAAACACTGGAGAAGACACGAAACAGTCAAGCGATATTGTTGCACACAACCGGGGGTGATTCCGCACAAGCAAAAAAGTGTTATTTTACCCCTACCGAATGCTCCCTGACAGTCTTAGCCAGGACCTTTCCTCGCCCGATGGAAACAACACACAAGTGGCGTACCACGGACGGCATGACGGCGAGACGTTTCGCGCCGGACGCTTTGTCGCTTACCAAGAAGAGTTTCAGATAAGCTCTACGAAGCGTTGACCGTGTGAAAAAGGTGTTCTGGTTCGGGCCACAACACCACCCAACCTTCGGTGGACAGGCTTCCGCGGAATCAGTGATGTCCGGCCTCTCTGACAGGTGCCACTGATTCGCCAATATACGTAATTGTTTCCTTCGACAGGTCTAGTGTTTCTTTCTTGAACACAGGTTCCCTTGAAGACTGTCTGCAATGAACGGTCTTCCCGTGACTCTCTTGGGTGTTATATTGAAACAGACTGAAACGTGCAAGAGCGAATCAAGTGCCTCAAGACAAAGGTTTACTACATCGCAAAATGTAACGAACAAAGCAAACAAATGGGGACGTCCTTCCCCAAAACCTACACTTCACTTGCTCGGCCAGGTTACCCCTCAGACCAAGTGAATACACCGTCCGCGTCGTGTTACTTCTATCAGAATAGATGCAAGTGACGAACGCCAAGATCAAACTAACACACCAATGCGCCAAATTAGTAAATAACAGCGCGTTGTTTCCAGGAGAAAGTTACGCATACCTTCGACATTCCCTCCCCGAATTCTCCCTTGAAGGCTTCTGCCAGAGACTCGACTTGCTCCTCCACCGACTCCTGGATCTTTTCCATCCTCTGGGTAAGACGCTTCGTGTTCTCCTGTTGTTGTCGTCGGTGGAATTTGTTGTTATCATTTTCCTTTCGCCATCATCACATTTGCATCTCACGTTCATTTTTCCGTAGTGGTATTTTCCTTCTTGGGGGCTGGTGATCCAAAGGCGGTGATGAAACGAGAGCTGTGATCACCGTCCATCGTCGTCAGGATTCCATCAAACACACAAAAAAAAGCACTCGTTCCGCCCCCTGAATACGCCGTTTCATAAGGGTGGGAGGTGCCACAGTAGCTGCAGTCCATACTATCTACCGTAACGCCCTTACCGTCTGCTCGTCTATGTCGTCTCGACACACTAAGGCCAGTCTCTCGAGATCGCCAATATTTCTTAGCATCTCTGGGAACGAAGAGGCGTCATTGTCGTCGGGATTGGCGCTTAGGCCGAACATGTCCGTGATCTTCCGGATCTTCGTGTCCATATCCTCGGAGGCGCTAGAGTAGGCGGAAGCGGCAGTAGCAGAAGCAGCGTTAGATTACCAATGCAATGTTCAGCGGTACCAGAAGAGACAACAGCATCGTCACCATTCGAAGCAGCAACATCAGTATCGGCACCAGACGTACCACGTCTACGACGACGACGACCAGCAGCAGCAGCAACACAACAACAGAAGTAGCAGTGACAGCAGCAACCTACAAGAAATAACCACAGCGACCCTCCCCGGAGGGGCCCCCGCAGGGAAAAAATTTGGCGTAGTATGAGTCATTTCGTTACTTTCTGGCACTAATTTGAAGTGATGTATCATCGTTATTACTTAAGAGAAGTATATCTTTACCGATATACTCTTGTATTTTCTCAGTCTTGTTTACGATGTTGGAATGTAAGAAATTCGCTGCTGCTATCTTTGGTAGCAGTAGGTGTCGGTCAGTACGCGTCTGCATGTTCGAGCAAACGCCCTACCAGCTGACATTTCAATGTGTAAAAGCAAACATAAATATAAACGCGTGCGTGTCAATTTGAGATGTTACCTACTACATATTTATTTTACAGAAGAAGAAGCAAACCAGCACACCAAAATTCAATACTTCGAAGAAAAATAAATAGCAGATCATTTTTATTCATATCTTTCGAACGAAGCGAAACAAACCCCTTGTTGTGCAGCAAAGCGCTTACCAACCTGAAGGCTACAGGCTACAGGCTACAGGCTGCATGTGCACTGTGCACGTGCCACATGTATGTGTATTTGAGCTTCTATCCTCCAGTCAGCACCAGCAAGTAGCCAGTAGTCTACTTCCACTCGCGGCCACTCTCGTGTTCGAATTTTCGAAATTCGGCGCAGCCTCGAAGCCCCGAACACTTTTCCCAACCTGTTCTCGATCACAAGGCCGCTGTTTTCGTTATCGAAGCTCCACGCTAGAGCAACCCTGGCTTCCAAAGCCTCACCCAGTTCCGTCTTCGTCTCGACCGCAAGTATCCTCGCGCTGGTAGCCCCGACCCCGGCAAGATCGTTTCTCCGACCCGGGAGCTGTATTTCCGATCTCATGTTTTTCCTTCTTCCCATCCAATCTATATACCGAAACACCTGATTTTCTAGCGCGGTTTTTGAATTCGAAACTCGAGCCGAAAATTCCCACCTCATATTTTTCTCTTCATCGTGATTCTCATCGTGTTTTAGTTTGTTTGCTGGACGCGCCCCAATCCCCCGAACAACGGAAATGTGCCCTTTCGCTTTGCCCCCCGAAACACGACACCATCTGGAAAACTTACGCCCACTAGCCCACCTCTGTATGTCCGTGAAGGCTTCTTCTATTCGATACTTGAGCAGCTCGTTGGTGGCGCCGGTGGTTTCCTGGATGACGCGCACGTGGTCCGTCACTCTCGACAGCTGACCCAGTACCTGGTACGGTGTTGTTTTCGTCGGGAACGACAGAAACGGTTTGCTATCGCCAAAAGTACACATCACCTTGTTCTTGTTGTTGTTGGTGGTGGTGTTAGTGTTGTGGTTTGATGGTGGTGTTGTTGTGTTGAGGTGGTCGGTAATGTCATGGTATGATGATGATGTTGTGGTGGTGGTGGTGGTTGTTGTAAAACTGTCAAAAAGCCATGCAGACAGATTGTTCGTGTTCGGCAGAAGAGTTTTTCGTTCGACTCAGGTTGGAACGCAATAAAACGTCGAATGGAAGTCCGTCCTTCATGAGTCGAAGCATACATGGACGTGGCCGTTTGTCCCGGGAGTCGAGAGCTTGTCAAGAGAAACAGAAGAAGCTGCAGAAGCCAAAGGGCAGCAGGGATGGGTGCTTCCTATCGTGTGTGCAGCACCTGGCGGTGTCCTGAGGTTAGCTCACGCTTTTCCATGAGACTTTTTTGTACTCCTGCAGAAAGCTACCACCTCCGTTTCAGTTGGCCTGTAACCACGGAAGGCGCCCGAGTCAGTTGGACCCGTACGGATATTAGAAGGTACTGAATGGAGACCGGAACGTTTTTTTTTATCAGGACAACAACAACAACAACAACAACAACCCACCTCAAGGGTTGGAACCAGAGCGTACACTCATTTTCATCGAAATCAGTATGCCAGTTTCGTGTCAAAACCCTAGAAAACGGATACGGACTGACACAGCGGGGCTTCACACGCATCAATATCGCCGTCGACATGGTATTAGCAACATTTAGTGCACGTAGAACGCAAGTAACGTAGTCATTTTGCAAAAAATAGAAGAAAAAAAAAACGTCGCAGGAAACAAAACCGACGGAAGTAGCATCAAATGTGTCACCTCGTCGTATACTGTGCCTAGCTTTCCGGCAAATTCCTGCGCCATCTCCTCCCGCATGGCTTGCATCTCCTTGGCGATCATCTGAACAAAGCATCGTCCATGTCAGTGCTTGCCTCCGGTTCCAAAAACGGCCAACATAACAAAAGCAGCGAAATGGAATCGAACATACGCCTTTCAGACCACCGAAATGTGTGGGTTTGCTCCCGGTGTTGAACATACCATACCACTGAAACCGTCACAACTTTCCGGTCTCGTGAAACAGAGATGACGGTGGTCGATTTCGGCCTCATCGGTCCATATCCCAGCAACGTGTCAGGTTTTTGAGCGCCAGAATTTTTTCTTATGTTGGACATGAAGTCTGCTTGACGATTGTTGCCTCATCGTTTGGAGCCAGCAGAAATCCCTCGTGGAAGGGTGGTGAGAGTAAAAAATAATGAGACTGAATTCGGTTGTGGGCGACGTTTGTATTCGTCCTCTTTCTCGAGCTGGGACTATTGTAGGGAAAGGGAGACAGGCAAGACTATTATTTAAGCACCCGACACATGCATTCTCTCAATGAGCCCTGGCGCCCAGAAAGTTGCACATGTACATCGATGAGTGTGTACGAAAGGAATCGGATGCAAAAATTTAACGCCGAAAAACGATACACTTCGCACCTTTCGCATATCCTGAGCGTCTTTGCGGGTGAACTTTATTTCTACCTCTCGGTTCAGCCGGTCCAGCTCCATTTTCATCAGCTGCGGTTCAAGGCACGGGTATCAAAGTTCGTCGCATCGTGTGCAAGTCATTCAGCGGTGTCTACCGCTGTACCGAGCTTGGGTACTTGTGCGTGTCTAGAGCAACCAAAAAAAAATAATCAAAGATAGTATTCATTGTTCGCATCAATGGATGTAATGTGGGTATGTTTGCCAGTACTTTGATCCCTGAACTTGCAGATAAGCCTGGTACAACAGGAGCCATTGCTGCTCAAGCACGGTCAACCCGACATTGCTACGTACAAGTACTACGAGGGACCCCAACAATAGCGCATGCCGACGTCAGCAAAGCGAAAACCGTTTCCGATCACTACCACCCCGACGCTACCAACTACTACCATCGCCATCACCAACACCACTTTTGCCGACAACGTCGGCCATGACAACAGCAGCAGCAGCAGCGGGAACGATGACAACAAGATCAACAACAGCAGCAACAATACTCGCACCTCGTCTTGCGCAGTGTCGGTCGCTTGCTGCACGGCCTCTCTGCGGGGATAGAAAAGTTCAACACACGGGCACGAAATCGGGGTGTAAGCCAACTGACTTTGTGTTGGAGGTATTTCGCTCTGCTTCGCCCAAGACGAGAGAGAGACAAAAGTAGATATACATATATAGATAAAGATATAATTTCCTCTGGAACCGCCACGGCACGCCACGGGGAAGAGAGAACACCCCCTCCCATCCATCGTTGAACACCGACAGATACAAGAAACATTTGACTCCACATGTGACTGCCCATGCGACGTTCCATGCAACAACAACGTACAACCCTATTGGTTCAAAATCGGGTACATCAGCTATCTGTGGCGAGACACATGGCGAGACACAGCGTGTGCCACGGAATATATAACGCCCAGGAAACGTGCCTGAATGAAACTTCTGCAGCTAGTCACCTACGGAGGAAACGTGAACAATGAAGACATCTACCGAAAAATTCCATCCATGTGGAGTACAGGAGGTCTTCATTACACAGCTCGGGTGGCTTTTGGACGTGTGAATGTTTCGGAGGGGGGGTGTCATCCGTGTAGATGAGCTACCGTGCACAGGACTTGGAACTACACACACGCATGCCATGGGCAGCGGAAGACTTACTCAATACATGCGGTGTTTTGGCTCGGGCACGCACCGATATTTCACGTCCTTATAGAACTGGTTTACGCTCTGGCCGATGCTCACGATCGCATCAGACATCGCCACGAGCTGCTGTTCCGGGCTCTTCCCGGTCAAGTTTTGGAGAGCGCTCGTCTCGCAAAGGTGTTCTGAAAAATGGAAATGAAGGACAACTAGTAGCAGCACGAAACAGCAGAAGCAAGCACCCTCGTGGGAGAGAGGCAAACACCAGCAAGCACTCTGCATTACCAGGCACATGCAACACGAGGTTACCGGGACGTCAGTGGCTAATCTAACTCTCTTAGGACCACCACTGCTGTCATGCTCCTCATTCGATCTGGTACTACAACAACCCCGACCATATTTCACTTGGGCCGTAGTAAACAAGGTCTGGGATGGGTTCGGGGGTTGGAAAATCGACTTCACGGGAAGGTTCCTACTTGCAGCCCATGCTACACTCGTACGATCCTCTTCGCCGCCACGCCCCTGGCACAAGGAGCTGTTATGACCATGTTCGCAGGGGATTGGAGGATTTTTTTTCACCGCAGGGAGAAGGCGCTGAGCACCAAAACGTCACAGACGCATGCAGGTCCGGGCAAGTCCTGCCTCCCCAAATACCCTCATTGATGTGTTGCAACGCAAACAACTTTTCGCATGGAGCCACCGAACAAGCGGAACATGTTGTTGGATGTAGGCAGCTGCACAGCGGTGCTTTGAGCAAACGCGTAGGGCTTCTCACTGTCTGAGATGTCCACCTCCCGAGTCTGGTGTGCCAACGCCTCCAACCGATGCTTCTGTGCCTTGTTCACGCTCTCCAGGTCGTTTACCCTGCGGGTCGCGTTGTTTCACCACCAACAGGTCGAGAAACAGTATACGTCAAGGATTGGAGATCGGGCCCGGGGGCTGTTTTGAGTATTAGAGACGACATCATGCACCACAGCCGCCGAGGTATACCGACATGCAGCAGCCAGGGTGTGCTGGTGGATCAACTAGCAGCCAGCTTTGCTCCCCCCGCACCCTACTCCGCCCGGTGAGGAAATGGTCAAGCTCGAGAAGAATGTCCACCACTACAATATTGTTAGAAGACAAGCCTTCGCCTCCTTCGGACTACACGTTACCACACCTAGAATATTCTCCCCCACACCCAACAACGATAACGTATTCCTAGTAGAATGACATGCCGTCATTTACGCTGCAGTTTAGCTGGAGCTCATTATTGTAGACCGAACCTTGTATCTGCACGTCGTGGTTTACACACACACAGAGGTCGACGAGGGAAAGAGATGGCTGAACCCTTCTCGCGATAATAACCAAGGCAAGCACCGCAGGGGGAAATGTGGGGCAACTAAACAAACGAAAAAAGGAAAAAATCTCCCATGTGACCTTCCTCTTGTGTCACCCCGGCTTATACGTCATGTACATACGCCGAAAGGCCGCATGTAAACCGGCGCCAGAATAGATGGGACGGACGCACAAAGAGAGAGAAACCCACTGCAGGGTACTGATAGTAGTACAGGAGAAGACAACGTAGTGTAGCAGGAATGCTACATGGTGGTGTACCTTTTCATTCTTCGAATGAAGAGGCTGGGCCCTGTCAACCAACCTCCTCCGCGGCCCCCCTGGGGAGCTGGATGCTAGAGAGTGTGCTGGCGCTTTCTATCCCGCACCAACACCATCATTTTTGAGGTTGGCGCGGTCGATGCAAAATAACAGACCTCCTCTCCCCGGATAGAGAAAGAACAGGATCTAAGGGAAGAAACCGAGGATAAGGAGGGTCTACAAGTGTACGGAATGTTGAAAGAAAGAACAGGGTTCAAGGATTACCTACATGTACCAATGATGCACGGACAAAGCTTAAGGTCAAATTCAGGACCGGGGACACAGGCCTCCGAGAACGTCGACGAAGACATAGGACGGTAGACGACGAAGACGACAAGTTCAAATGTGATTGCGGCTTCGAATGCGAAGACCATGTTAATGATGTCGCGGAATGTCAGTTGTACGATAAGGAGAAGGAAGTGTACATGACTGAGCTGGGTAAAGAACAAGGGAGGTTCAGGGAGATGTTTGAGGCATGGAATGGAGAGGAAAATACGGTAGCTGAACTGGGGCATAGGAAGTGGCTTGATAAGGCGGAAAGTGATATCGTTAGGATAGATAGACTCGGGAAGAAATTTTTGAGCCACCTTTGGCGAAGTAGGAAGAAACGATTGGCCATCGGTGATCGATCCTGAGGGAACATTGCCCAGTCCTCTCGAGGACGCGTGGTCAATGATCTAACCGCTAAGGCATGCAAAACATGTGAGAATTCGCCCTCCCCCCGGAGTGACTCCGTGGTACCGAGTCCGCTTTTGGATTCTACTTCCCTCTTCATCGTCATGCTTGTGGTCAACGTCGATTCAAGCACCGAATGCGGCCGGCGGGAGGAACCAAGCAAGCCTATTTATTCGGCTTGCCTCTAGATAAACAAGACGAACTCTAAGGAGTTATCACGTGTTGAGGGTGAGATGAGGAGCCTGGTATTTTGCCCTGAACGACCAGCACTTTGGGGAATTGGCTCTGTACCCACTACAGCTGCAGCCTTCGACAGCGCGTGCCCAGTTACAGATCTGGGTGTGCTAAGGCGTATATCGCTGCTTCATGATATCCTCTACCGATTGGGCTTTGAACAATTACACTTTGTAAGGCAGGGAACTTGGCCAAGCACGCACCTTGTCGCCTGTCCCGTTTTAAATTTAGACGTATGGGATACAATGTTTTGTCTTGGTTGTTGGAGAATATCATGTGTGGAGGTAAATTGTGTGACATGTACTATGCTGGTAACGACAAGTCCCAACCGCTGCTCTGCGCGACACCTACAATATGTTGTCTAGAGGATTATTCCCTGCAGAGTATGTCCCAAATAGTCGTATCCATATCGAGCGTGATCGCTGGGTGCTCGTGGAGCACACTTTCGAGGCGTCCTGCCACGCCTCAAAGGCCAAACCGAAGACGTAACCATTTGATGAAAGGCGAAACGAGAAGTGTGTGGAAACTCATGTAGGTGGTGTGTTCGGGGTGATTTTGGCTTCGATTTTGTTTTGTTACTGGTTGTCGTAGGGGATATGCCGCGGTGGTGGTGGTGCTCGAGGTCGGTTGGTGACGGTGGAAGTGTCGGTGGTCGACCTTGGGGATGTAGTCTGCTATGGGGACGAGATGTGTTTTCTTTTACCAAGAACTGCTGCTGTGCTTGGCACGGCTACTGCTGTGCTTGGCACACAGCATGGTTGCTGTAGACCGTTGGGACAGTTGAAGGCATTTTTTTCATTAGTCTAGGGGGTAAACACGTCGTTTCCAAGTTTCATCGAGATCGTGTCGGGTACGGGGCCGAGCAGCACACGGCCCGACTTATTTCCCCTACAGCAGTCCATGTATGCATGTGTTATCAAAGCTGAACTGTAGCATCTATTTACATAGGTTGAGCAGCATAGGTTTGCTGCTGTTGTGTCTGGACTGCTGCTCCGGAGATGTCTCACCGGAATGAAGCACAACAACACTTTTTGCTGTTCAACTTCGTGCCATCGTTGATCTCACCTGTCGGTCAGCTGCGAGAGCACACTCTCCAGCCCCGAACTCGTGAGAGCAACGGTCAACAGCTCGGCCGCCGCGGCCTCTTGATGCTTCGCCATGCCGTCTGTAGGCAATGTTATCGCCCCTCCTCTATTCTGGCGAACCAAATGTCAAAATGTCAAGAGCTGCTGCAACCAAATGCCCCGTGATACCCGTTGCCTACCTAAATTCAGACATAAGGAAGAGGACACCGGCAGCAAACGGGCCGTCCAAGGGCCCTTTCGCCTTCTGTCAAACACTTGCGACAGCCAACGTCTGATGTCGCGATGTCGCGCGGTGGAATCGGACACTTTCAGGCCATGGTCAAAAGGCATTATTCTCGCCGCGTTTTTCTGCACATGCGGAATGCGGACCCCCCGCCAGAGCTCTTGAGCTCTCTCCCCACCTCTGCGCACCTCGCACACGCGCACACAACCACCCCCACCACATCTCTTCCATCCAACACGTACTTGAGAAGGACCTAGACAACTGACGGCGAGCAACCTGGAATACAGAGGCCTAGTGACGGTAAGGTCTAGGCCAGAGCTTGTAGCATGGGAATCTGCATCTGATCACTACAGGGCAGCAGCAGTAGACTTTCCGTTTTGAGCTTATTCCGCGCGGAGTATTTCGATTTGCGCGGCGGCGAATCACATCTCGAAGACGGCGAAACATGATTTCAGCCGTGTAGAGCTGATCTTCTCTGGGTTTCCTGCTGTCTTCTCTTCGCAGACGACCCCGACTAAAGCTAGCAACGAGCACAAGGTAGTGCTTGGCTTGTTGGCGGGCGTGTGCCTCACGCTGCATGCCTGCCTGTACGCTCGCTTAGCCGTTGAGTTCCCGCGTCTCAGATTCAACACATTGTGCATGATTCGCCTCGGCCAACACCTCAACCCTGCTGTCTGCTCTGCTGCCGTGATGCACTCCATTTTCCACATGTTGGGGACGCCTGCCCACCCGCACAACAGGACGAACGTACTTGGGATCATGTCCGGAACGTGAGTTGATTGAGTCCAATATGTGGCGTTTTGTGCGCAAGCATCAGTCCACCGTCGACCCTATGTCTTGGTGCTCTTTTCGCTCCCATTGTGATTTAGTCTAGCGCTTTTTTTTTAAATACTCGTGCATGAATGCATATTTACCCGCAATCTTTTACTCTTGCATGATGTTTCGCACCCGTCAGGCGCAGGCAGACGCTCGAGTACATCCGACGCAGCTACTAACCTTTTCCCAGACAAACCCACTGGTTCCTGGCATGTGTCGGCTGTAATGTTTTTTCTTTCTGCTCGAGCGCTCGTCTTTTGCACGCGCTTGCTGTTCCGCTTGTTTTGAGGCACTTGCGGCTAAATAAGAGAAAGACGGCTAATTACGATGATGCATCACGATATTTTCCCTTTTTTTTCTTCATTGCGTGGCCTGCCGGCGTTCGGCAGCTCTGTGGAGATGTCAATCAGCGGCCCTCGTTCAAAAAAAGTTCTAGACTATGAGGATCAGACCAGTATATTGTCACCGCTGTCGGTCGAACTTCTTCACAAGTAAATTACCCGCAGTCTTTGTGATGTTGCTTCGTGTGCACACGTATACCGTAACGCTACTAACGAGGACGAACCCAATTCCCACAAACCCATTGGTTCCTAGAACGTGTCGGCTGTACATCCTTCTTTCTGTTCGAGCTCTTCAGCTACTTGCACGCACTTACTTGCCTGGCTTGTGGCACTTCGCGGTTAAATGTAGTCGAAGGCGGCCAATTACAGCATGTTTGAAGATGTAGTTTTTTTCTTTTTTTTTTCTCCCATCATTGAACTCTGTCGTCTGCCCCTCTGGCCCCTATCCTCGACTTCTACTAGCTAGACGACCCAACCGGGGTCGCACAGGAGGGAGGGGTTGGACCCCCTCCTGCGGTTCCTGCCTGAGATATTTTCAGTGTTCCTCTTTGGACAAAAAAAAAGCAATTGGCCGAGGAAGTACATGCTGATGCTGTCATGGTTTATACCTTCCTTTTTTGTTTGCGTCTCGTGGCGTTCGGTAAACTCTGGGAAGTGTAGGATTGAACGAAGGAGTCTAGGGTTTGTGGCGCGTGCAGTGGGGGGGTAGCAAGTTAAGGTGTGACACCTGCCGAGGTCTACGTAGTAAAAGGTATGTGGGGTGTGTATTAGCAAGGAACCCGGGGAAATGTAGTAGTAAGCCCGGTGGTATGACGAAGTTGTGGGGGCCACTGCCGCGACACACAATGAAAACTCCAGAAATCCAGAAATTCCAGGTACACGAGCATAACAAAGGCTCCCGGCCGAAAGTTTGTTTTTGCGAGGGTCGCAATTTGCAGCTCAAGGGGCGACTGCTGGCGGGAGATCTAAGCCCCGAAAATTGCCGATTTGGAAGAAGTATACGTAGCCGAGATGGGCGCGTGATATCGTGCATTGAACAAGGTTCAATTATCAAAACCCGTGAAAAAGAACCGTGGATAGTAAATGTAGGTTCATGTTTAACAAAAAGAAAAGTCCGGCGTAGATGAGAAAACCCCAACGTCGGCTCCGAACGGGCTGATATTGTAACGTGCAAGGGGACAGGTACTCAACAAGTCGTCCACTATAGTTCGGTGGCAGATCACACAGAAAGCTCCTGCGTTGGCGGTGTGCACGCAGCTACAAAATGTCAGTGCGGCTCCGTAATGACCTCCTCGTCTCATGTTGCTGTTTTGTGTGCCGCTCGAACAACGTGCTGTGCTGTTGTCGTTGCAAAGTGTTTGGGCAACCGAGCGAGACGCCGACCTT
This sequence comes from Ectocarpus sp. CCAP 1310/34, assembly GCA_902602495.3. Lineage (NCBI taxonomy): Eukaryota > Phaeophyceae > Ectocarpales > Ectocarpaceae > Ectocarpus > Ectocarpus sp. CCAP 1310/34. Next base: position 4,351 of record CACKRE030005028.1, on the reverse strand, counting down.
CCGGTGAAGATGGGGACGGCGGGGGCCGCGGCCAGGCCGGCGAAGACGGTTTTTGAGGTGTTCCAGAAGGCGGTGGAGAACCATGGGGAGAACCCTGCCCTAAAATTCAAGGACACCTCGGGGGTGAGTGTATTTGTGGTTGTTGTTGATGAGAGGGAAAAACCGAGCAGGCGTTGTTTTGTTTTTGTTTGGTACCATATGTTTTTCTTAAAAAACGCATCTCTATCCACAGACATACGAGTCGAGGATACTAACAATGAATCCATATCCTCCATCCTCTCGCGTGTCTGAACGTCTTGGCGCACCGGCTTATTTTGGATATCGATCCTTGAAGAAGGAAGCCGATAGGTGGAGTTTTTTTTCACGATCATCTGTGGCCTGGTTGCCCCCCATCACTCTGCTTGTCCCCCCTACGCTGCACGAGTGTGAGTTTTCCTGTCTCGGTATGTTTCGTTGCGTGGTATGTGCATGCTACTGCTGACCATTTAGTGTGCGTGTGTCTTATTCCCTTCTTCCCTTATTTCTACACCTACAGGGAGTGTCTGCAGACGATGCTCCGTGGCAGACGCTAACCTGGGCGCAGTACTACATGGAGACACTCAGGTGGGGGCAACGGCACTCAGGGTGGACAATTGGCCGTGTCGTTTGGTGTTGATGGTTGGTGTTGTTGCTGTTATAATGTCTGCTTGCTGATGTTCTTAGTGTAGTTGTCGGTGTGTTGCGTTCATGCGTGCTGTCCTTTGTTTCGCTTCTGCGCCACCGTGCAACAAAAAAATACCAAAAGTTATCTCGACAGGACTGGATTGTTTTGTCCGTGTACTCCTGGAAGCAGGTTAGCCAAACGACAGTTGATTCAAGTTTGACGGGTGCAGACAAGTTATTCTTGTGATCGTAATTCGAAGTATTTGCTAGGCTAGTCATGTCTGTCGTACCGTCTAGTCGGTGAAACTCTTCAAGGTAGCGAAAAAATTGTTTCCTTCTGGCGATTCTGTCGTGGTAGAGAACCGCAAGTGCTGATTTTCTCCTTCGGTTTTCTATTTTCTGCGGCAGGTTCGGCAAGAGCCTGCTATCACTCGATTTTGCTCGGCACCAATGCGTTAACATCATCGGCTTCAACTCGACCGAGTGGTTCATTGCCAACATGGGAGCCATTGCGGCGGGAGGGATCGCCGCCGGTATCTATACCTCCAACCTCCCCGAGGTGGGCATTACGCTGGAAGCGCTAACTCTAACCCTACCTCTAATGCTAGACACATACAGCTGTCGACTCTTTTTTTTTTGGGGGGGGGGGGGGGGCAGCATCCGTACGTCGAACATTCTGGAGGTTGAGTCCCGCAGGCTCCTTCGCTCTTCGTCCTTGTTGCTATTTTTTTGTACTTTTCCTGAGGCTGTTGTGTTCCTTTGGGGAGGCCGGTACACCGGGGGCCCCACTCGGATGCGGATACAGAGTTCCGAGTCCTTGAGAGCGCTTGTGGTATTGCTGTCGTGAAGGTCATCGTTGTTGTCGTGTTGATGTCGAGGATCACGTGATAGCGACCGACTAGCCATGGTGGCATCCTCGTACTGCTCGTACGATCGTTTTTCTGCAGGTATCCCTCACTCCATCCGTTACGCCAGGCGTTCCAGGACGATACCTTCTCCCATAGAACGAACGCAACATCAAATTAAACCTCTCGCGAACCACTCCGATGCGGAGGCGTTCTTTTACGGCGACATCGGATGTTGACGCCCTTCTTACATCGTTGATGATGCATGGCAGAATGCACTCTCCATGAATCTATCAAACTGAATCAACCCAGTGCTACAGGCCTGCCAGTACATTACCAACCACCCCTAGCCGGAGTTGTTTTTTGCGAAGACATAACGTTGACGCCCTTCTTTCACGGCAATGCACTAAACATGAATCCATGAAACCGAACCAACCGGTGTTCGTTCAGGCTTGCCAGTACATCACGAACCACTCCGAGGCGGAGGTGGTGGTGGTCGAGAACGAGGCACAGCTCGCCAAGTTCGTCAAGCTGGCGGCCACCCTTACCTCGGTGAAGGCCATCGTCATGTACAGGGGCAACGTACCGGAGGGGACGGACTGCGGCTTCCCCGTATACACCTGGGACCAGTTCATGGAGGTTGGTACCCCGTACATGACAGCATACCGCCGTGCTTTCATCGCAAACCTTACCTGCCCCCCCGCCCACCACCCTCCTTCCTTCCTGGAGGAAGACCAGCGTGACTGACAGCATTGGCCTGGGCATCAGCACTCTCCCGGGAAGTAGCAGTACCCACCCCCAGCAACTGCAGCAGCAGCAACAACAAAAACAACTACAGCGGTGCTTGCACCACCAATGCCCCCCCCCCCCATCAAGCGATGATGATGACTTCGAGTTTGCCGCAGTTCTTGCTCACTTTTAAGTGACTACCGGCCTTCCCTTCGTATTGAGCGCGCTTTCTTCACCTCCGTTGTCCTTTGAGCCTTGATCCAAACATCGTGCTTGTGTTGAGGCCTTAGAGGCGGTGTTGTGCTCGCCACACTGACCCCTCGTTGCTACATTAAACACGACGTTCTTGATACACGTTCCTGTGCGTGTGAATTTGCGAGCTATTATATATAGTCTAGTATGACACGGATTGTGTTCACAGGATAAACTACGAAGAACGATGTCGGTCTTCGGGAAAAATAAAAAACAAACGCGCGAAAACGCTTCCTCGTTCGGTTGGTGCCTCGATAAAGAGGGGAGGGGGGCAGGAGGGGGGGAGGGGACGGGTGCTGTGTGTGATTCTGCGTGTGCTTCGACACTTTGCTCGGCTCGTGGGTCGACCACTTTGACTGATTTGTGCTTCTTTTTCGAACTGGCTTGAGACATATTTTCTGTGGTCTATGTAGGGATATTCACCCGTACGACACGTGCCGCGCGGCGCAAGCCCTTGTGGTATCGTTTTTTAGTTGTCTCTGCTACTATGGATAAGAAATATATCTCCTTCCTAGCACCACCAGCTAGGGCGAAACTGTTAAGTTGTCTCGGACTGCTGATCCTCCCAACGGTGCACAGCACTTACCGAAGACAAGAAGCAATAGAATCGAAATCCGTGGCCAGCGCATACCACCGGCACCCCAGCCCTTTCCCTGCGAGTGCAGCGCCCGCTTTGAAAACCCTCTGCTGGTTGTCACCCAATTGCCTCTCAGTCGTCCGGATGTGCAAATCAGTGTGGCTTGTTGATTGAACCGGCCTTCAACCTTGTCTCTCGTGCTTCGCAATGATTTTTGTCTTGTTGATCGAACCGGCCGTTGTGTTACGCAATCATTTTTGTCTCCCATCAGCTTGGGAGTAAGATTCCAGACGCTGAGATCGAGGAGCGTATCGAGGCGCAAAGGCCGGGCCAGTGCTGCTCTCTCATCTACACCAGCGGGACCACCGGAAAGCCCAAGGCGGTCATGATCAGCCACGACAACATGACTTGGACCGCGGAGGTGACGACTAATTGTTTATGAATTTTTTGGTTCCCCGAATTGGTGGTCATACACGTGTCCAGTCGTGTGGGTTTTGTTTTTCTCCGGGGCAATTTCTCCTTCCGCAGCGAAAAAAAGTTGAGGGGTGGTTGAAACTGTGGTGGCCGCAGCATCGAAGATCCCCGCCGTGGTAGTGTAATGGCGGCTTGGTCCTCTCTCTTGACGTGATGATTGTCGGTTGGTCATAACGAGACATCAACGAAACCTACGACTAACTATCGCTCGATTAGACGGGTAGGCATCCGAGAGGAGCAGCGACCGTTGCTAACCTTGCGACATATCAACAACGCATACCCCCCGTTCCATCCCTGCAATCGTGCCTTGATGCTTCTCGGTGTTTTTCTCGTTCCGTCAAGAGTTCAATTCTCAATACCAAACTTCGCATGAACGACAACACTGTCTTTCGAGTTTTTCTTGTCGCTTGTCCTCTACGCCCCCCGCCCTCTTCATCCACGTCGGTATTTGACATGCCTCCCGTTGTTCCCCACTCTGTATGCTTTTTGTAGCACCCC
>CACKRE030005027.1:54682-85546 GCA_902602495.3 Ectocarpus sp. CCAP 1310/34 | reverse complement strand
CCCCCCCCCCCCCCCCCCCCCCCCCCCGTCACGGCGTCGTCCGGATGCGAAAGTGTACAAATACTACGTTCCTGTTTGCTTCATGAAAGAGCATGACTACGGGTACAACTAGCATGCTTTCTTTGCTCCTTTCGAACCGGATTCTTGTTGTGGGTTAGACTAATTAACTGTCGTCCGGTCATCCCGGTGTGTATGCCCTGGCCTGTCTACTACGCACGTTGTTACGGTTTCTGTCGAAGACAGAAAAGATGTGCGCCCTAGGAGTACTTCATAAGTCGGTGCCCGATGCAATTCCGCGCGTCCTGCAGTTTACCTCGTGTGTACCCTTCGCTTTGGCTTTGAGGAACATTGAGGTCATTGCGGTAACTTGTTGGACTAGTACCCTCGTGAAATTAATTGCAGACCTTGATTGTTAGGAATGACTGCTGCATGATATTGTGTGAGTTTGTCTAGTCCTTCTGTGAATATCAACCTCACTTGTATCTCAGCTGGCGGGGTTCTCTGTGTTGAACATGTGCATGCAGTGGAGGACGCATGGCCAACGAATACCGACCGCGGGAAGTTGAGTTGATTGACGGTGTAGTATAATTGTGAACTCGTTTTCGGAACCCGTTGCGAAGCTCATAGGAAGCCTACGAGGGTGCGTTGCAGGACTCCGTGCGTCTCCAACAGGATAGGTGTCTCTGCATGTGTCAACTTCTGCAGCTTCCGCCGAAAAGCTATTTCGGCGATGACAGCAAAATAACATATTAGAAAGGTAGGGTGTGTTTGTTATTATCAGGTACCCCTATTTGGTAACTTCAAGTTCATGGGATGCAAAGAAATGTACTTTTGAAGCGACAAATGCTGCTGATGACGGAACTTATCAATGAAGCAAAAAGTTACTGACGACGGAGAGATGGATGTTGGTGTTTTAGTTTTTCTGGTGGGTTTTGGGAAGACAAGAAGGTTCGAGGACCCCATACTTGTGGATGTGAATATGTTCGACATGAGCCCATGCCCACTTCGCCCCGGGGGCCTTCCGGGGTATGCCGAAGTGAGGTTGAGAATGGAGTTGTTGCCAAACAGCCTAAGCTCTGAAAAGTCAACTGTGGGTTGCTCTGGGTGTGTACATGCGATATCCGGTCTCAGATTTTTTATCCGGGGTCGGGAAGGTGGGTTTTCAGCGAAATTTGGCGATTTATCTTACTCAATGTATAGGAAAAAGCGAAGCCGGGGACACGAAATTTCCGTCCCCCCCCGGGGACAAAACGGGGATTTACCCATAGCTTGGCCTATTTGAGTGCTTTTTTGACCACTGTTCCGGAAACAAAATCCCTACAGCTTGTTCCGAATGTATAGGAAAAAGCGATACAGGGGACACGAAAATTACGTCCCCCCCCGGGGACAAAACGGGGATTTTCCTATATCTTGGTCAATTTGAGTGCTTTTTGGACCGCTATTCAGCTACAAAAATCCCTGCAGCTTGTGCCAAACACACGGGGAAAAACGAGACAGGGGGCACGACAATTCCGTCCCCCCCCGGGGACAAAACGGGGATTTGCCCACATATTGATCGATTTAAGTGCTTCTACTCTTCACGGTTGGCAGTCAACACATAATCACTAGCCCAACTCCGAGAACCTCCTCTTCGCAATGCGTACGCGCCCTCTTGAGCTTACGTATCTCTCTTCCTCCCTCTCCTCTTCCTCCTCCTCCTCCCCGTCCTCCCCCTCCTCCCCGTCCTCCTCCTCATCCTCTTCCTCCTCCCTCTCCTCCTCCATCTCCTCCTCCCCATCTTCCTGCTCCCCCATGCTCTCGTCAAGCGTCGGACTAGGCATGGGGTTGGGAGTAGGCGCCACAGGAGACTCGTCCGAAGATATCACCGGAACAATACCGCCGGTCAATTGAGTCCCAAACGTGCGTCTCCCAACCTTCTCCTTTCCCGACTTCTCCATCACCTTGCCAACCAAGTCGGGGTACACCTTCGCTACCATGCAGTCATCGTAGCAGCCTACTCGGCAAGTCGAGCAGTAGCACGACGCGCCCCGAACCCGCAACTTCCAAGATCTGGTGAAGTTCTTGGGGGCGGTCCATTTCCTCGCCCTGGACTCGTCTACCACCCACTTCCTAGCCGTCAACACCTTACCTCCGGCCGCTTCCACCCCAGAATCGTCTGTCTGCACCCCCACACTTGTAGCCCACACAAGACTACAGGTATCCTGCACATCCTCCTGCTCCTCCTCTGTTCCCGTGAAAAAGTATAGCTTGGAACTTCCAGGGATCCCCGTCAGATCTATCGGTGGGCGAGGAATTCCTTGGGGCCAAACTTCCTGACTTCGAAGCTCTTGATCCGGTAAGGGGACCAGGTTGTGAAGTGGCCTTCACGCGCCTTGTCCGCCTCCGCGGCGTAGCCTAGCAGAAACTCGTGCGCGACGCAGCAACTTGCCTGAATTTCCTGTTGCACGGGAAACGTCGTCGGAGTGCCAAAAAGCCTTGGCGAGAGCCATTACCTCGGGATTCGTCACGTCACTCCGTGTCTTGCGCTCGTTATACACGTAGCACCCGTCACTCACAGCGTCCCTGGGGGCGATGTCGTGGTTCGTGTTGTGCATCCGCACACGTGCGTCGCTGAAAGTCTCGTACCGAATGCCGAGACTCTTGGCTCGCTCGGCAAAGCTCACTCCACCAGGCTCAGCGGGCTTGCACCGGTTGCCAGGGGGGCACAGGTTGGGGTCAGGACACGTGTGCTCCCCCGCTCCCGCTGCTGTGGCGAGCGCTGTCGTGTACGCGGTCCACCCTATCGAGCTGTTGCTGTGCCGCTTCAGCGCTTGGAGCGAGGCACGGAGCGCGCGAGTGTTCGCCGCGTTGACCGCCGCCTCCTTAGCTGCTGCCTGGTCTGCAGCGCTCGCCCCCAGCATGGCCCGTACTCGCTCCATCAACACGTGGTCCTTCTGGATCAACTCCAGCGCGCTAGAGCGACGCTCCTCCGAAGCCTGCGTACATGTATCAGGAGTTGTTGGAGTCGGGGGAGGGTGTGTGTTATGTTCAGCAGGAGTATGGGTGGGCCAACAACAAATGCCACACGTAGAAGCCTGCAATTAGTACAACAGTGATCCCATGCAACTTTTCATGCGCTTTCTACGCTAACATCACGAAGTCGTGGAATGGAGATCAATCTCGGGAGCACGAGCAACAGAGGGCCGTGCGTACCAAAATTCAAATACTGTTTAAATTTAGAGCGGCACGAATTGGCGCCAAGAAGTACAATACTGTAGTCCAAGCATTTCAACAGCACTTCAGCAACCCAAAACCTCACCTGTTCCTCGCGCGAAGCCTCTGGGGTAGCCCCGCTTCTCGTCCCGCCATCGTGAGCCAATGCTAGAGGGTCGGAGAGAGCTACGTCCGCCCCCTTGCGCTTCCCCTTCCCCGAAGCAGCAGCAGCAGCAGCAGCGGCAGCCTGTTGGTTGCCGCGCTTTGATGCTCGTTCTTGGATGGCTTCAGCATGCTCTCTACCCTTTTCGCGGAGCTGATCTTCATCAGCAACTACAGAGGACAACTTACTGCCAGCTGCCTTCGTGGTACCCTTCTTTAACAGCCAGGAGGTTAGCAGTATCCCGCGGTTGTGCTTCTTCCGGTGCTGCCTTACTACCCTCTTTTCCCCGCGGACGTGGATTATGCGGTCTACAAGCATGAGACTGCAACGAGCCACGGCCAGGCCCGAGTCGGCACGGCCGTAGATGTTGGAGTTTAGGGCTGAGGACCTCGAGAGTGGTGTCCTCTGTATGTAATTCGACCAAGCGGAGTCGATTGCCGTGGAGAACAAGGCATGAGTCGTCGATGTTCATGGTGAAACAGGATGCGCCGCATCGCTTATCTTGAAAGATGTGTCGACGAACTATTTTTTTTTTTTCGTTTTTTTTTTCTTTCGGTTGGTCTCGCCGAAACAGTTCTAGAACCGGTCTCCCTTGTCCCTACCGACAGAAACTCCAACATCTACAGCATTCTCCCCCATTCGCCGGAAGGCCCCCCCGGTGCGGCCCGATCTCGCAGTGGGCACGTATTTTATCACTGATGCGCGCGACCACAGAGCGGCCGACACGACACGAGCAGAACGAACCAACCACCTCTCTTCGTTGCCGAAGCTGTTGGGAACCGCTCGGTGTTCCTCCGCTCTCAGACTTCTGTGCCGGCAAACGATGACCGCTTCGCACTACCGTTGCAATCTCTTTCCGAAATACTGTTGCCTTCACATTAAAAACGATCTCTCTGCCCACTACCTTCATCTGCCGCTATTGATCTACCAATTGTTAACGGGGTTGATTCCCGTGGTCACAGGCGTAACTAAAATGCCAAGTCGAGCCACAATATTCAGAAATGCGTGATAGGCGCTTTTGTGAAGAATATGTGCATCACGGGATGGCACGTAGTAAAAGAAACGCACGCGTTGCGAGCCAAGTGGTGGCATGTACGAAAACATTATCTGCTCGGAGAGAGCTGAAGTCGTTCATATGATGCATGGAATGAACGAAAATATCTGGAAAACTTGTACGGAGACACATTCTACGCACGTGGGAAGCACACGAGTCGCGTTTGTGTCACCTTCCGTTCATAAAGCGAGAAATACGAATGTGTCCCTTGCAAAAGGAACAAACGTATGTAGCTATGCACAAGAGCAATCTTTCCGCATATCCATACATCGGCCATAGGTCGGTGGTTCCGCCCCAGAGATCAACGTCATTCAAATCCTTAGCAGCGACTGTTCGTGCAATAAACTACTGGAAGTATCGGAACATTATCCTAGTTCCGTCCGCTGGTTGGCGAGGCACACCATAACTACCCCACCCGTGCCTCCCACTACCGACACATACGACAGCCTACAGAATTGCAAAGACCCGTGCTTTGAATGAGCCGTTGATATACACAGAATCTCGACCATGGGGGAGTAGACCGTCGTCATGCTCGCCTGCCCTTCTGTCTCCCAACCAGTACTTAGCCTTCCGTCTCTTTTCTAGGGGAAGGCACGAGCCGCGGCTACAAGGCATTTACCACATCCATGTAGAACAATGGCTACAAGAGACTACCAAACAATGTCCAGAAAAGGACCGCCAGATATGAACAATGCTTGCTCAAAACCAAACATCAACGTTGTCCCGAACGGGCCAAAGACAGAGACGACAGTAGTGAGGCAGGGAAACGCCAAAGATGAAGCAGAGCCCATTGCAAAAAAAAAAGCAGTGTCCGAAACAACCCTAAACTCACCGTCCCTTGCAAGTTCTTTCTATCCAACGGTCGTCCTTGCGTTCCTAACCGCTACCTTCCAAGGTCACGAGTAACCGTTATTCCAGCTCCCCTGTCCTCAATTATCCTTTCGAACAAGAATCAATATGGTACAAAATACGGAAGCCAACATTCTCACGCCCCTATCTAGGAAGACCACGAACGGTTCTTCGGTAAGTGCTTTAATTGACACACAAGACTAAATAGCATCGATATGGAGAACAAATTGCACACGACAAAGATCGACAGAAAAGTTAAATAGCACTGTCTTCGGAGAACAAATCACACCTGATGAAACCGGCTGGGCGGTGCCACGTTAGACGCGTTGTAAGGGGTGCGAGCTAGTGCCAAACCAACCGTCTTGGTTTAACGATTTTCCAAGACACAGTCCAAGCGTAGTCCACACGTGACGAAGGGGCAGTATGCCGACAGTTACCGTTGCGGTTGTTCTCACGTCACATGGCATTTCTGAGGAAACCTAGGCTGTGCTCAACAAGAAAGGCCTGACAAGGGACACCCGACAAACGACACTGCCAGTCCAGAATGTTGCAACACACACGCGGGGAGCCAGATGGCTCTCTAGCGTGTTCGCGATTTTGGACCCGCCCGCAGCAAGACTTGATGTTTTTCAACCATCAGCCAGTCAGGTGGGTCGCTGGCAGGAGGGCGACGACATATTTCCAAAGTAATCTAAAGAGAGGACCTCCGTCTTTCATATGAGAGCTCCCCGCTGTCCTGTCCTGACATGCGTGAAGAGCACCCCCTCGCCAACTAAGCGAAAACCTGAGGCTTTCCGTCCCGGATTTTTCAGGGAAACGTTCACGACAGGAATCTAGACCAAAATCATGAACCGAATACCTCCTATCCCTTCCTCGCCTTGAAATTACCCCGGCAAGTCCTATACGAGATTTCGCAGGGGCAATCGTGCCGGGCAGTGTTGTAGCACTTCTGTGCCTTTATGGCTACGGTTGTTCTTGATCCGCGTCTGCTGCTCCAGGGAATTAACGGGCATCGTCTGCTTGGCGTTTCGCCTCGAGCAGATCCCTGCAACATTGTTGGATGCACCAAGAGCACCGGAATCAGGGAATCCGTCGGAACACTCGGGAGCGGTGCGCAAGTGTGTGGTGAGGAAGACTGGTACACTCCACACGTGGTGGGTTTATCCGACACAAGGCTTAAACGATGTGACCATGAACCGTTGATCGTTACACCGTGCAACTTGTCGAGAGAGGCGGCTCCATCATGTATCAACTCTCGTCCCATCCAAACGTACAATGACCCGAAATCAACCAGATCGTATTGGATCCCATGTATCTGACTCATCTCGAACTTGCCGTGTTAGGACATATTAAAAGTCTCATTTGAAGTCTTGAGGATATGGTGATTTCGACGATAGTTTGGCGAGGGCTACCTTTCGCTCGGCTGTGAGCCCGAACTTTGTAATTCCAAGGAACTCGAAATATTCACCACATGTCAATTCATGCGGATTAGTGTCTTGTTCACATACGACAACAAAGCCAATTTTAAGCCAACGCAGTGTCGTGAGACGCTAATCAGACCCGGGTTTGATTGTGACCAATAAATACGTTCCCACGAAACACCACCGACACCAGCACCAGAAACAGATCTCAATTTCAGGCAACCTTTTTCGCTCACCTTGCGAGGTCGATAATTCCATCGACGTCTGGGTGGTACCATGTATTGCAGCGTATCGTCCAATCATCGCCCGCGGTATGTCTCGCGTAGATGTGGTGAAGCTTTAGTTTGGTCAAATGTTGGTTGCAGAAAACAATGTTTGGTCAGGCGACACGGCAGCAAGCAACGATTGGAGAGTGATTCAAAGTGCAACTTTTGCCATGTTTGTTGCGAACAGAGACGCAGCCTCGTTCTTCATTGAGAGGAAGACCTACCAAGCAACCAATTACTGGAAAGTTTAATCGTTCAAGTTTCCGGTAGGGCAGGTGCTTTCTGCCACCTTCAGCAAACGTCCGAAAATAAAAAAGGTCCTTGCCGTCCTCTAGTAAACCCCATTAGACACACAGGTGCCCTGCCGTCCGGGGCACTCAACACGAGCACACACGCCGGCATCAAAATCGCCATTTGTTCAAGGTGCAATCAACGACGCTGCACCTATTGCTGCCTGTGACAGACGGCCTGGGCGTCTTGCTGTAGCTCTCTTTTGTGCGGTGTGAACGTGTGTCCTGCTGCAAGCACGCTCAGCGTCTCGGCGCGGGCGAGAACCACTTGCCCTGAAACCGAGCCCCGTATTCCGAGTACTGCACACCATATCCCTACGGCCAATCCGTACCTTCAAGGCAAGCCTCAAGAAGCAGGGGGGGCACTCTAACGGGGCAATCTCCAGCACCGGAGTGTGCAGGGGCGCCACGATCATGTTGGCAAGCCCGGCTCCGTGGGGAGCTATGATCATGGACGCGGTTGCGAAGGTCTTGAGCTGATCTCGGACGGGATCTGTTCCGAAGAACTCCACCACATCGAAGCTCGGAAAGTTTCTCTCCAGGGCCTCTTTCACCTAGATCAGCGTTGTATCGTTGTTGGTGTTGTATCGCTCTCGAACAGCATCGGACCCTCGAATAGACTCAAGTTAAATGGATCATACCTACTGGACATGGTTAGCCAGACACTACAATATAAACTTCGAAGTACGTTGTATCTTTCACTAGAACCATGCCGTGGCTTTTCGCAGCCCCCGTTTCGTAAGCCCTGTTTGTTCCGGCATACACGCCAACGATTCATGTCATTCTTTCGGCTCCCGCACGGGAAGAATGTAGCGGGCATGACCCGAGAGTCTCGCGCCACGCGGCGCGCTGTGTCGGGAGCTGCTGACGTGTGAGAAGTCACTGGAAATCAAGAACTTGGTGGTTCCGGTCGGTTCTGTTCTGTTCTGTTCTGTTCTGTTTTTTCGTTCGTTTACGTCATAGCAAAACCAGCTGTGGTAAAAAGGTAAGTCACAACATCGCATCTGGCAGCGGCAACAGTCTCTACCTCCCGCAACTCTGTCTTTCTTCGCGTTGTTCCTGCAGCTCCTGGACGGCAACAATGTACGCAAAGCGCGACCCGCGCGTAGCGCGCCCGCTGCCTACACAGCAAGGCATCAACCAGAGTTACACACACAACACACACAAAACAGAATCGCCGTTTCGTGTGGATGTGTGCCCCGGGATCAGCGCTGTGCAACCAAGCGGTGTGATGAAGCACGTTTGATATCAGTGAACCTCCGAACCTGCATCTATCGGTGTACTTCGCTTTACCACCGTAGACAGACGTGTACGCACAGCATACCGCAGTGCCTACCCGATCCTCGATGTTTTGTAGGTTGGTGCTGTGCAAGCGTGAAATAGTCGCAGCTCTCCATGACGTTGCTAAGCAACTTCGCATAGCCTGCCTATGCATATGGGAGGTGCATTACAATGGGAGGTTTACAGCCTGCACATCTAATCCTGCAGTACATAAGAGTTCATTAGTCGTGCAGTTGTACACAACGTTACACAGAACATATTGCGCTTTAGGATACCAGTTTTGCTCGCGGAAGGAGACTTAAAAAGTATTCGTAGTGTTGAGGTGCGATTCCATGGGCCTGCCAGAGATGTCAGAGAAGGGGGGGTTGCAAATTTCCGTCGCACAGCCCGTCGCAGAGATGTGTATATGTCATTCACGCGTGCGAGAAACCCATGAATTCATTGAAGTAGTCCGGGTTGGTTATGGTAAAGTCGTCGACATACCCGACAAAATTGAATCTACACCACTTGCCGATATTCTATACAACTTCAAACTATTCCTTTTCTTCACCTACGGGTTATGCGCGAGCTCGCTCCCCTGGTCGGGGGGCGGGCGAAAGCACTCATGCATCACGTACAAATGCAAACCATTGAGTCAGCATAGAGAAAAATACTCCCAAGACTTTCGTGCTGTCGGGTTTCGATGTACCCGATGACAAGTCCGCCAGATTCGGCCGTTGGACGGCGCGCTCGTCCTCAGAACAGAGGAAGTAGAAAACTTACGAGGCACTCGTCGGTGCTTTCATGGTCAGCTGCATGCCATGGGAAAATGCCAAGGGGGGTTACAGTAAAAGTTTGTTTTTTTGTGTTCATTTCAAATCGCGCTCACAGCACTGGTGCCGTTTACTCCAACCCGTGGTCACACAGAAGTTCCCCTCTCTATCCTCCCCTCCTGCGGTACTTTGCCTTCGATTTTTAATGCGAGAAGAGTTCAGCACTCTCTTCCCTCTGTTACACACGAACTAGCGCGATCCACTAGGCCAGGAGCGGAAGCGAGAGAAAAACTCACTTTGCAAGAAAAGCTCGCTTACGCCGGGATTCGAACCCCTGATCTGATCTCTAGAAGGTTCCGAGAATACCAACTAGACCACCGGGGCGACCGGTTGTGGTGCGTCGAGTTCATTGGTAGAGCGAAGCATGTACACTCAAGATCCGAAGGAACCAGGCACAACACTAGCCTATACGCTCAGCGTCCCAACTTGTTTGCTGCTACTTCAGATTCCTCCCTGGTATCGACGTATTTGCAGTTTGTGATGAACCGGATGTGTGCCCCTACTCTCGTATCATCGTGTAGGGATATCGGCGAAGCTGCAAATACTCGCATGGAGGAAACACCGTGGAGATTGCGTAATCGAAGAGAAAACAACACGATCACACTTTCTATTGTGCATGTCACAACTATCGTGGAAGCTCGTACGACTTCGATGGGAATATTTTAAAAAATCGGGGGAGCAGACATCCTTACTTCTTGAAGCTGGAGTTGGGGACGCAAACAAAACCCATCGACATCCTACGAGACACGGGTATCCATTCACCATCATCACTTCCACGGCAGATGCCATATTTCGGTGGACGTATCGCGGCACGTTCGCCGGTGACCTCATTCAAGCTAAAATCTACTCAAAAAAAGGTATTCAAGTTGTGGAAACTTCCATTAACTCGAAAGAAACTCGTGATAATGAACCTCCTGGGCGTACAGCGTCCACTCAAGCTACCATGCGGTATGATCGTCTTTCGAGATCTCTGAACAGTTGCATTTGTGGAAGGTATCGCTCACGGATGGGCTTTGATCGGGCTGCTCACGCACGGGCATATCCCCATATCCCCATATTTGCTGCGCTGTGTACACCCATGGGTCTTTCGCTGTCTACCAAGATCAACATGTCTGCACGTTTTTTGGCGCTTCGCGCTACTGTAGCGCAATGTTTCCATGGAGCGTCGGCTCAACGAACGAATCGGCGGTCAAATCATTATGAAGGACAATTTTTTTGCACATGGATACCTCGTCGTTGTTTTCCAGGCCCCGTATATTGCTGCGCACAATGAGCACGATCACCGGGCGGGGCGGAACAGGAGGAACGCCGTCCGTGCCCGGAAAAAGGCCCTGCAACGACAAAGTGCAAGGATGCCGCGGTTCGTATCTGTTTTTGATCATCACTACATATCAATCTTTTCGAACCTGCAATTTTCACACACACATGTATCGGCAGGCCTACGAAAGGTGGAAACGAACAGGAGAAGAAAATAGCAATAGTAGAACGAAGGGTGTCGAAAAGAAACAAAAAAACGGAACCAACGACAAGATTCCTAAACCCCTGCCACAAAAGAATACCATTTGGTTTTTCGCTCGCTGCTCACCTGGAGGAATCTGTTCCTGAGCATGTTGATCATGCTAGGGTCCGGGTCGCCGCAATTAGTAGTAGTCGGCACAATAGCTAGATTTGCATGGACCTGGGACGGAGAGGAAGGGTTTCTGCGGTTTGAACGGTGAAGAGGGTGAAATAACGGCCTGTAAGCGATGCGCCCCGGGGTGAGCGTCAAGCCGCGCTAGGCCGCGGACTGGTGCAAGCTTCAGAGCCAGCACACCCGCGGGGCGTGTGTTGGCTCGTTGAGATATACCATAAAACCACCTGCGCTAACCGGCTGAAAATGCGACATACGCCGCCAAGAGTGGGACAACAAACAAACGCCTTTCCCAGTTCCGCGGATGTCCCTGGGGGTGGACGCGGTGGAAGTTATGTGCAATGGGAGAGCCTGCTGAACGTTCAAAGCACTTGTACACGAGCTGAAACGAAGGACTCTTCCTATGGTGCCTTCCTGGTCCCGGCGGTGGTACTACTTGCGTCTAGCGTCGATGGATGTCATACTTCATCCACGAAGCCCAACCAAACCACTCAGCAGGACGACGCAGATGAGATTTTCTGAAAATAGCTGCTGCCCTATTCCTGCAATTCTTGAGGAAACTTCGCTCAACGCGTCATGACATGGTCACCAACGTCTGGTGGCAACTGCGGAAGCGTGAAGGGAAAGGTACCTCGATAGGGCGTACATTTTCGAATTCCCGACCTACAATACGAGACAGCCATCGCGAAGTTTTTTTGCCCAGCTGGCGTTTGTCATCTCGACAAATATTTGATGGACCCTGTCGGTGTACGACCTTGTCGGTGGTGCCCAAAATCATGATTAGTCGAGGCCTCCAACATGGTCGTGTTGGAGTCCGCACGTAGACTACAATGTTGTCAATCAACCTTGTTCTCGCAGTAAACAACGACAGCAACAAGCAGCAAGCTTCACCACCGCAAACATTTTCCCACCTCGTGCGAGGTGTACACGATGCGCTCTCTGCTGATTCCAATAAGCTCAAACAGCTCCATATGAGCTTCGAGCTCTACGGAAGTGTCATGCCACTTGTCGTGCCCGTGGTGGTGCATAACGATCTGAATGCGGTTGTACAAAGACACACGGGGGACGTCAACAAGAGCATGATCACATAAACAAAAAACAACTTGGTGCTACATGCAACCCACTTTGTTGTTTACCATCCGAAAACGAGCGACAGTTATTTGGACATACCGGAGCAGCACCATATACGACGGGTGATACCACGGACCGACGCTTGCAAGAAAAAGCAATAACGCTCCTCAATATACCACCACCAGGAACTGTGAAATGCTGTGGCACGAAGATGTCATCGTCATCGAGGTTTGCCCTCAGATATTGGAGCCATGGAAGTGGAGTGTGTGTTTGGGAGAATCGGCGCCGGTGTGCTAAATCACAGTTCGTCGTTTTCCCGTTCGCGCACACGTACCTTACGTTTCGCCTGGTCTTCATCCCTAACGCAACGCACCGATCGACGCATGCAGCATGCAGTTCGCTACTGCTGATACGGACCAACGTCGACGCCAAATGACAGCTAGGCATACACATTCAGGCGCAAAGCAAAACGACGCTTGTCACAAATTTCCAGCCAACAAGAACGTAGCTTGCTGCGCGCAGCGTTCGCTCGAGCACAAGCACCAAAAAGGACACAACGTAACGCTTGTAGACAAGCAAAAGGTGGTGTGTGCGCTGAGAAAGAAGACATAGATTGCATCACGGACAAGGTCTTCTTTCGCCAGCTGTGCGCTGGTCTTGCTGCCTGTTTTTAATTTCATGTTGCATCACCCAAAGATGACCCTTTTCCTTCACGAGCCTACGCCGTAGAGGTCACTCGTATTTATGCTGCATACGATCCTACACGTGCTGTAGCTCCACCTGACACAACCTGCGAGCGGCTCCGTAAAACGAGATGATGAACGAAGAAGGGGACTCACGCTGTCGCACTCACCATGATGTCTGGGTTTTCGAGAAGAATATCCAACGCCAAAGTGATCCGCGGCAGATGCTCCACGGTAAAGTGGTAGTAGTTCGGTCCCCACTCTTGGGCCATCATGAACACCTAACGCAGCCACAGACGATGAGTGTGGTGAAGAGTCACGCGATGGACGGATAGAGGAGGGAGACCCATGATTTGCACCATTGGCCGCAAAACCGCAAACCGCGTTATGCTAAACGCCCTCCTACTGCTCGATGCACAATGTACCTTGATGCGGCCGTACACCACCATGTCTGTTATCTCGCTTGTTCTGGGCTGATCCCAGTAGTTTAGGCAGGTTCTCGCACGTAGGCAAGCATACTGCATTAAGTATAGAATCTGCTATTTTGCCCCCTGCCTCGTCTTCTTCGAAATAAGATACTTTCGTTGCGTAGACAGCCCGCTAAACCTGCCGAAGAAGGAAAAGCTTTGAGAGGCCTGCACGCCCTTAAACCGTGTTGCTCTTTGTCACCCAAAATTACTCAGGGCTGGTTGAGCTTGTACACAAACCTGTTCTTCCACGTCATGTGCTGTCGGTACAATTCTACATCACTCCGACGGCCGTAGGCTGGGTGCAGAGTCAACTCGGTACGACACGATTCTGTTTCTCCTTCCTTTCGATCACATGCATACGGATAGCGCCCGCACTAAAGAACCGCTAGTTCGACCGCCGCTGGGGTTTGGATTTAGTTCATCTCGTAGGCTACAAATGACCGCTATATAGGGCTTAGTGTAGGGTTTCTAAACCGGGCTCACAATCGGTGGTCAAGTTCTGATGCTTCGCGTCATTTTGGGCATGAAAGTCTCAACTGCCAAATTGTACGTGCGGGCTCTATCTGGACCAGGCGAAGAAAAAAAAAATTTAGACGCAAGACAAAATTGAGCGTTTGTAATTCCCCCGTTTGCATCATCCGACGACACCATCGTTCGTACTTCCCGCCACCGCCTGCTTCATGGTGGCCACGATTGTGCTCGATGGAATTATCACGGTTACAACATATGCTGGGCATGTATACTCGTATGAATACGTGAACAATAAAACACCTTGCCACCAACTTCCATCAATATACCTCCATGGAAGAATACTTTCCCACGCCGTGGCCAACAAAAATAAAACGTTTCCGCTGCAATATTCCTCGATCTCTTCACCTTTTCGTAGCTATTGATATATCTCGGCATGTCCCCCGCGGCTTCTCGTAAGGCGTCTTCGGCCTCATCCTCCGCAAACCTAGCGCAGTTAACCGGCGCAATGAAATCCTGCACAGGGTCGGTGGGTCGGGCCCAAGTTACAAAAGCAATTGCCACCGTGCCCCCGCCCCCAGAGCAAAAGAAAGCGAGAGCAGACGAAAACGGGAAAAATGAATTATTTTCGTCAGGAAAATATTGAAAGCTAGGTTGGAGGTGGTCGATGTCGAACTGCCAAGGGATAATCGTTCAATCACGGCTGCTCAAAGTGCACCATTGAGGACACGGCCACTTGAAGCAACATCCCCTTGTTTCCTGTGTTGCTCCAGACCACGCGAGTACAGAATTCAAAATTCCAAACGCAGGGAAGAGAACGCAGCTTGTCCCTTCCCCCTGCCAATCCCCATCACAAACAAATTACGTGGCAGCTCGGAGTGCCTGTAGAGGCATACATGCATATCGGTCTGGTCCAACTACACAATAACACAGTTAGACCTCGAGATTAGACTGCTAACGACCAGCAAAAAACCGAAGAACTTTTTTTTTCCTCACTCTGTGGCCGAATTTTCATTATCTTGGATTGAGCACCAGATCTAACAACACGAAGTACTGGCGCCAGGTGGAGAGTTGGCAATTCCGCACCTGTCTACAGATCATTTTCTGTGAATCACCCGGGAAGACCGAGAACTACTGATTCTCACTGGATTTTACAAGGGTTTAGCTCGTTGCTCGTTTTTTCTCCCTTCAACTGAAAAAAGTGAGCCGGGTGATCGCTTCCCCTGGATTTTGTGCACACACCGCACGAAACTGTATCCCGATCCAAGCTGTTGCGTTAGAGAGACAGCAAACGCCGTATCGGCACTCTTGGTCAGCTTTGACTTTAAAGCAAGATGTGATGCCAACACAGCAAAAAAAGTTCGTTGCATGCGTGGAAAGAAAGAACAAGATATTTTTGACAGCAGAGACGCACGCAATGCGCACAGCTTTGACCGCCGGTCTCACACATCCTCCACTACCCACACACTTCGGCTGCCGATACTAACGGCATGCGCGGCTAGCTCTGCTCATTCTGGTCGTCGGAAGCCCTTGAGGGCAGCCGCGGCGAAGCTGTGATGACATTTGTTGCTTCACCTCGCGGGGGCCACATGATACGTATTGAAAATCCGAAAAAAGGGACCGAAACATCACACAAGTTCGAGCTTTGTTTCCCATGTCTCTCGCCGTCCATAAGCTGCCACAGGCGATCGTGAGCACCCGCTAGCTCTGCTCAAACTGATTCTCGGAAGGTCTCAACTATGCTCGTCCTCGATGAATTGGTCCCAACATGTGCCTGAGCGTATTATTGTGCCTAGCAGCAGATTCGGCATGACTTGGCTGAATTTTTCTTGCTCGAGGCGCCAACTTCAAGCCTTGTCGAAAACACGCTCGCTGTTGACACCATTTCATCGAGGGCGAGCAAAGTTAAGAGCTTCCGAGAATCAGTGTGAGCAGGGATAGCGGCGCATCTGCCAGGCTGCTCAGGATCGCCTGTGGCAGCTTGTGGGCGGCAGCAGAACGGATAGAAATAGTGGCTGGAACTGCCTCTGATGACACCGATTTTTTTTTCGGCTATGCGTCCGTGTTTCTTCCGCTCTCATCCGCATATGTTCCGACTTCGCTGCTGCTGTGAATGAATCTTTATGCATGCGCTGCTGCTCCAGCTGATGGGCTACACTCGTGTCCCCGATCGGCCAGTGTAGTGCACATGATTTTCGCTAGTGATCTGGTGGCTGTGTGTGTTGTGTGCAGTGCACGTTGTGCGCTTTGGTGGTGTTGACAGAAATGTTCAAGTCGAGTCATGTACTGTCGGCGTTATGGTGACGTAGCCACCTGTGTTAGGGAGCGTTGATTTTTTTTCAACTCGCTCTAGTCTGTTCCGCTACGGGCCACGGGACACTTTTTTGGCCGAAAAAAGTTGTACTATTGAGGTCTAACAGTAGCTTGAAGCTACAACTTCAACCTAGTAATACATATACTCCTCATCCTCATGCCTCTTCATCCTTTCTCCATGTTTTCTATTTTCGCCGCATTCGGTCGGCAGTTGCTTTTTACTCTGCCGACTTGCCGCTTCAACCAAAGAGCTTCGCACAGCAGATCGTAGGTACCTGCGGTGCACGCCTTTCAGCGCGAGCAGGGTGCATCCTTCCCTCAAGTGTCCTAACGATATGCGTGAGACCACAACTCGCCGGAATTAGAACTCAACCTAACTGCTAGACCACGGGGCGCCCAGAAATAACCAATGGCAACACGTACACCCGTTTCCTCTATCTACCAGAATGTTTCCAAGGTGTTCTTCCTCACATGCTCGTTCCACACCGCCCCTTTCCTGTTGACGAACACGTCCACCATGCTGACCAACGTGGGGATCCTCACGCAATCCTCGATGTCTTGCCCTGGGTCCTCTCCTGAACAGTACGGGGTCAATAGCCTTGCTCGGGTAATGGCAGTTACCCAAGGGAAGGTCAAGAAGCGAAAAAAAAAGCACATAAAAAAAGAGTTCCGGTGTACGTCTCTAGTTACGGACTGAAACAGACGCATCAAAATCTAGTATCTAGAGAACGTCAAGCAACCCTAAGTGCAACACGTGAATCCTGAAAATAACCTGGAATAGGTACTGCACGTATTTCGGGGTGCTTGCATGTTAGGGTTAGGCTTAGGGATAAGAAGGAAAGTAACCACGTGCAAGGCTTGCTCACAAGCAGCACCTCGGCAGAAAGCTTGGTTACGGGTGTGGCAAATGTGCGAAAAGCCAACACTACAACTTGCCGAAAACACAACAACACTACCCCACCGAAATCTCCTCTCCTTTACAGCACGGAGTACATGTAGCCAGCATGACCGACAGCAGGTGTAGCGTAAAATACAACATGACAGTCGTGACTATCAAACCGCGCGCCTCAGACCTTCAGAAGCTACTTACTGTGCTGCGGCAGAGTTTCCCTCGCGAACGGCGCCTAAGAATGGTCTGACACCAAGCAGAGTGGGGAACCTCGGATGTACGTGCACAGTCGTGGATTCCAAGTCAAAGTCGTCGGCCTCGACCATTCGCCTGTTCCAGCAGGATATGAAGCAAACGCATGCACAAGGATGTGCGTTATGCTACAGGGCAGCAGCGCGCTCTCACAAAAGAGCAGGGGGAATAGGTTGGGAAGACCAGGAGGCACCAAAAAGCACGCAAGACTGTGCTAGATAGCGCAGCCTTCAAATCGATCGTACAAAACGCAAAAAAAAGGCAGTAGCCAACATGCTATCGCCTGCTCCAGCACGATAGGAAGGCTGGGCAAGCCCGCGCGCGCGAGCAGTACGCAAAATTTAGGGGTTCGGCCGGATTTCACGGTGCAAAGAGAAGTTAAGGCTGGCAAGTATGGCTGCACGTATCACCACTTCATTTCCGCGACGAAAGGCTCTATTCTATATCTATGCTGGTAGACCAAAGATAACAGTTTTCACCGCAGTTGCCCGGCAATGACTGTTCTTAAGCCAAACGCAGTGGGATTTGAAAACGTGGGCATACCACGGGAACTGGCAGAGAGGTACTCGAGTCGCGAGGACTGCGAGATCCGAAACAAGTTCAACTTATCTTTTAACTACTGGTGGATACGCTAGGCGCACTCGCATCTCACTCATAGTAGTTGTACAAAGTGCACAGCCGCAACCATGTTCTTTGTATCCCATCTACGAACGTCTCGATTTTCTGCCATGGGATGGGCTCTCGCCTTTCCAACTGAAGAGATCCGGTCTGGATGCACACAGCGTAAGTACTCTGGGGTGACGCTGCAACGAGGGAAGGCTTCCACCCTCCTTCGTCCAATCCTACTCACAAACAAGCAACCGTGGGAAGGGGATACAACGCACCTGAGTAGTGAGCCTTGCGAGATAGGGAAGTAGGACTGGAGAGTCTTGACGAAGTCCATGTCGGGGGCAGGCGCAAGTGATCCGGGCTCCCGCGTCAGATCGGGCCTGCGGACCACAACGGCTCCCTGGATGTGCGACATCTCCTCTCCGAGGTCGCCCCCCTGATACGTGTGCAAGTGAATCCCCTGCAGGAGAGTGAGAGGTGGGTGGGTGGGGGTACAGAGGTGGGGGTACAGAGGTCATTCATCAAGCAGCGGGGTGGTGCAAATGATCAGCGACAGACACCGAACGTGCGGCTAGAATCCGATTGAAATACTTCAGTTGGTTTCGCGACATGTGTACGCACGTGAGCACGAGCTTCTCCAGCACAAGAACAGCGTGCGAAAACAACCGAACAAAAAGATTTGAGCGCCGCAGACAGAAAACGATTCTACACCATTGCGACGGGCGTGAAGCCCCCCTGAGAAGCGGGCGAGCGAACGTACAGGTTGTTCACAAGGATTCATCGCCCAACAAACTAGGAGTTGATGTATCTGCACAGGATTATCCAGCTAGAGAGCAAGACTGCAGGTTTCGAACATTACCGGTAACAACAAGTTATTATGTAATGCGGTAAAGAACCACATCTTGGCAACACGGATCGTGAATTGCGATACATGTGGCTACGGCTCTCCAGCGCGTGAGGTTGAGCCATGTAGAGCGACGTCCCACAGGTGGATTGAAGAGTTCCCGTCAAAGGAACGCGTGAAACGGGAGCCGAACAGTAATTGCATCGCGATCCTGAAGCGATCGAACGTGCGTCTATCCCCGTGACCTTGCGCAGGCGGGCACACTTGTAGACGGTAGGCAGTCGGGGACATCGATTTTGTGGGGTTGCCTACATACCTAGCGTGCGAAAAAATCCGCCGGAGGCGCTTTTCTACGCGATTTGACTTCACTAGAGCACAAAAAATGAGTGATTTTGGCCCATCTGACAGAGGCACTATCGCCGGGAAAACGATAGAAACTCCGAGTTCAAGGACTGAATTTGTTGGTTGTCAACATAAGGATATATTCAGCTAGAAGTATTGAAATGTAACTCCCAAGTAACCAAGTGACATCCATCAGTTGGGTTGATGAGCGACGCTCTCGTATACTGGACTCTACAGCCCCTCTCTCGCAGAAACACGAAGGACTCTACGAAGGACACAACGACACGGCAGCCCTGAACGTATACCAATAAACCAGCTAAGAGCTAAAAAGCTAAAAAGGAAACGACGAGTCTATCTACTAAGTCTACCTAGAAACGACAGGATAAGTTGCGCAACAAATGAACCACCAGCTTGATAGAATGCTCCAAGTAGGAGATAAGAACAGCGCCAAAGCCACGCAACCGAAACCTACACCGCGCACAAATCACTACCGCTAGCACCAGCACAACAAGCAGTGACTTAGAATGGCGATTCTTTGCGCCACCAGCCCCCTTCAGCAGAGAACCAAACAAAGATCCTCCCCATCAAAGACACCCACCATCAAAGACAGCCACTACCCTAGCCCCTCTTCGCGGCCGCGGAGGTGTTCGACTGTTCCCATTTCTTCACTATCTTCCACGAGTGGCACAGAAGGACGAGCAGCTCCACGGTGGTCGGGGCCAAGTTGTTGCGATGTTTCCAGCGCAGGAAAACAGACGCTCGAACTCTGCCTGAGTGGCGGGGATCGCCAGCACACCGCGGGCGAGGTTGGTCAAGCGCGGGAAGCCTGCGCACCGTACCCGCCACCAATCCAAGGGGTCAAGGTACACCTTTGGGCCTTCCTTGCCTTCCTCGTACATCTTGATACCTGTGGACACCTTGAAGGCCGTGAGCTCCACCCGCACCGAGTTCGTGAGGAGGCTAGTGGTGGAGCTATCAGCGCCTTCGCCCAGCTGCGGGGTTCGTGCGCCTCCGACCGCTTGCGCCGCCGCCATGAACCCCCCACGCGCGGGCGCTTTCTCGAGGATTCCTCTGCACCCGCACTGGTGGACGATAATGCCGGTCCTGCCGCTGCTTCTGGTCCTTGCTGCGACGAGGTGCGCTGAGAGTTCTCCGCATTGCGGGTTTCCACCGCGATCTTCACCGCCTCTTCCTGCACGAGCTTCCAAACGTCGGCCTTCTCGTCCTCGTCCACTCCATACGGGATCTTTGTGCGAGGGTCGAGCGCGGTTGCTAGGACGTGCACAGGCTTGAAACCACCTGGTTGCCGCCTGGGGCCCTCCTTGTAGATCAGGATGTTGTGTCCGTCTCCCCACCGGTCGATGTAATCGTCTCGGAGCGCCTTGATGCACGGCATCACCGCCGCCCACGCCGTGTTCACGTTGGCGTCCGAGTCGGGCGGTAGCTCGACGAGATCGTCGATCGCGTCCTCAAGGCTGTTGCGGAGGTCGTAGATGAAGGGTACCACTAAGCTACCCGTCACCTACTTGCGGCCTTCAAGCACAGTCTGGGTGTTCCTGAACGGTTCCAGGACATGCAATATCATCTCCGCCCAGTCTGCCGCCGAAAGTAGCGGGTCCAGCTTGTCCGCCGTCTCGTGCATCATATAAAAGGTACTTCAAGCTCTACCAGTCGCGCTGCCATGCTGCATGTGGACGACCACATGGTTACCACGTCCTGGATCACCCGCTTGTTGTCAACACCAAGGTAGGTCTTGACAAACTGCTTGAGCCTATCGGCCGCCTGGCTCGATGTCGGGTATCGCGTTACCAAGCCGCGGGCCAAGACCATGACCTTCTTGACCCTCGGCCCGTTGAAGACGATGGAGGAGGTGCTTTCAAGCCGGTAGTTGCAGCAGCCGATTTGGGTGGAAACGGTAGCGTCTCCTGCGAGAAGGCGCCCCATCTTCACCATTGAAGGCTCACAGTCAGTTGTAACAGCGGTGACCTTGCCAGTCAGACCATGCTTCGCCACCGTGGCTTTGATACCAGCAGCAAGAGCATCACCTGTCGTCGTTCCTTCCGACTTACTGCAGTCCACCGAGAGAGTGACGAGCTTCCAGGCACTGGTGATCAGGGTGAACGTCAGCGACATGTAGGTGTCGTTGGCGCAAGAGGTCCAGCCGTCGGAGGTGATGCACACTTGCTCGCCCTCGATCAGTCTTGACACCTTCTCCATCATGCACTTCTTGACAGTACGCATGGTGGTCACGCAGTCTTTCTTCTCTGGGACTCTGGCGCTCGGGCGTATGGCGTGTACCATAGCCTTGAAGATTTTTATCCGCTAGCATCTGTACGAAATTTTTCTGAGGAAAAGGGAGGACCGGACGTAGGAATTCGGATATAGAGATGTCAGTGACGCCGAAAAAACAGCAGCAAGAATGTGTCATGAGTAGTCAAGGCTAGAAGCAATGTACAAAAAAAATAAGAGCGTCGGTAACAAAACAAGAGGCCGACCTACTGCTGTATCTGTTTCTGCCATGCGTGGGGGGGTGAAAATGAACAAATGATTCTATGATTATTCGTACTTGGCTTTCGATAGCTTTTGATGCTTAGATGCGAGAACGGGGAAAGCATGGATGCTACAAACATTGGTAACAGAAATAAAAAACTTCGCACGTAAAGACTATTACTCGAAACAAAATATATGTACGAAGTAATACGAAGCGTACATCATATATCAATACGAAGTACATCATATGTATAATAAATGAATATAAATATTCAGGGCTGATGTTAGCTAGCCAATACATAACATAGAAAACAAATATTGAATTCTCCGTATTTAAGTACACACGCACACATGCACCTCGTACCGAGAAGGGAATGGCGTTCATCACCATTCATCGCACTAAGTGTTGGTGTCAGCCCGCGGTGTCTTTGATGAAGTAGCTGTCGATCCCCGCCGACGCCTTGGGGCCACTGATCGCTCCCGACGCCGCTCCCGCGGCGCTGACAGGCAGAGACCTTCCCGCCGCCGTGCGGCTTGAAGTGCAGTCTTCGAAGGCTGCTTGATGGCCGGCAAAATCGGTGTGGAGGTGGCTCAGCATGTTTGATGGCGACTGGCTGTACTTGATCTTTTCCCGGCCGAACTCCTTCTGCTCCATGCACAGCTTGCAGACGGCAAACGCCTTGAAGTTCCCTTTGACGTAGCCCTCAAAGTATCGCCAGGCGTACGCAGAGGCCCCAGACGGTTTTGACTTCCGCACCCCGGTCTGCACCTTCTTCAACTTCAAGAGGCGCTCAGCCTCCTTCACGCTCACCCGTGAAGGGTCCACCGCCGTGTCCACCACTTGCACCTCGTCGCTTGCTCCGGGCGGTGCCGGCGCATCCGGCTGCTGCTGCTGCTGCGCGGCTGATGTAGCTGCTGCCGCTGACGCAGCAGCCCCTGCATCATCAGCACCACTGCCGGGGTCTGCAGCAGACGGCAAGCTAGCAGGGGAGACTACAAACCTGTCCATCGTTGTATGGTCTCCCTACCTGTGTGGCGTGTTTGGTGTTTTGACTGCTGTGTGGCTGTGTCTCTCTCAGAGGCGGCGCGAATAGATGGGTTTCCGCTGGTTCTTGTGGCCTATTATTGAGGGAATCTGCCAATATTAGAATGTACTCGAGTACTGGCTGCTGACGCAGCCAGTGCACATGCACTGTCAGTGCACATGCACTGCCAGTGCATGTGCACTGGCAGTACGTACCGGTTCAGTACCCAACCCTACCAAATCTAGTTTCGAGCTTCCACACGAGAATTTCTGTAGCCAGCACCAGGTTTCACGTTTCAGCAGCGCCGTGAGTTATGCCCTACGCACCATCGACCATGACGACCAACATACGTGTGTGCGCGTTCGATCGTAGAAGTCACGCCATGGATGACGCACCAAGTCATACATTTCAGGTCGGCGCCTTTTGTGCCGTATTCGCAAGGGTCTGCTCTGCGAGCGAAATGCGTGCATCCTTTTGGAGTGAGTATACCTATAAATCCAAAAAGGATACATCTTCAACATCGATACAAAGCGGGTAAGAACGGCAATGTTAAGCAGTCCCGACACTCACTTGACAGCAGCGCGGGCTCGGGCATTGCAGTCGCGACGATGCTGTTGCGGCCTGCTGCAGCCTAGCCCACACCGATAATCCGCCGACAATCGTAGTCGACGACGCCGCGTTATCTTGGTCTTTTTGTAGTACCGCAGAGTTGGAGTTATGGGGGATAACCGGACACGACCCGTTGGAAGTGCGGTAGATCGTCGGCAACGAACTCTCCGCATCTTCTGGAGTCTCTGGTTCAAGTGAGACCTCTAGTTCCTCGCCTGGAAGACCTTCTGCTCTTCTCTTCACTTTTTGATGCTCTTGCTCCAACCCCTGCTGGTCGTGGTGGTTCCGTGATGACGCTGGCGCATATGGATTCTGGTTCCGCTTGGTCCGCCGCTGTTGGTTGAGTTCATGGCTTCCTCGCAAGGAGTTATTTACTTCGCGTCGAAGCCGGTTTCGTCGAACCAAATCCTGCCTTGCCGCTATTGTTGCTGCTTCATCCCCCCGTCCGTCTCTCTGTTGAATTACAGGAGGTGCCTCGCCTATGGGTGCTGGCATTGTCAGTGGAATCTGATCAAGCACCATAGTAAACAGGAGGCCCTGCGCCGTGCGATTGGGCGAAACGTCGACAAAAAGCAGCTTCCACGAGTCAAGGAAACCGGTCTTTTTCCTCCAGTGGTTGTGGCTCGAGCGGGTAGTAAGAAATCTCCAAACACACCAAATGTATGCTACTACTCTTGGAGTTTGACTCCCCACGTAACCTTACATCAGCCAAAAAAAGGCACCGGTATTCTCGCAAGCGCCGTTGTGTGTGGTAGTGTCGGCGTTGCGGTTGCGTGCGAGCACGACGTGGTTCTATACTTCTACCAAATCTCCTGTTTGGTTCGCCTATGTACCAAGTCGCTCACTACCTTATATCATTCTGAATTTCAAACAGCGAACTAGGGATACCAGCATCTCCTCGACCGGGGATTTCCACGAACCCATGACATTTCGGACGTCAGAGCGAGCCGCTGGGCGCTGAAATTCTTTCAAGGGTATCCTTATAGCTGGATGGATGTGATGCCTGCCTGCGTCAATCGTGAAGCCCATCTCTTAATCGTGAAGCCCGTTAGCTCCGTCTCCCCCATGCTCTCCATCCGTGGCGCGTCAGGCGGGTGTCCTGTTGTTGGGGGGAATACCGTCCGAAAAGTATCACAGAAACAAACAGATTTGAGACTGGGACGAAACAACAAACTTGTTGTGAGTCAGAAGGTGGGGGAGGGAGAACAAAGGGGGGTGCAGGAGCTACGACATCCCATCCACGGTTTTGGTTTGACAGAATCTTACCAGTATCCCACACGAAGACAGAGTGAGCGAGAGAGACTGTCAATCTCCCAGCTGTTTTTTATTCTGTGCAGTTATCACTTCCAAGTCGATGAAGTCTGAGTCCCGTGTCCTCACGCGGTTGCCTGGATCGCCCTTCTCCGAGTTTGGTCGCCCAAAGGCCAACGAGTCACAGCAGGCATGAGTCCCACATATGGTATTTTCCCATCCGATTGTTACCGCAAGAGATTCGATCATAATATGGGTTTGATGCCACCGACTGCTGTAAATATCGGCAACGACGATGAAGGGCAAAATAACAAGAACCTCCCGGCTTGCGGAGTAGTCCCAACCTCAAACGCTTGTGTCAAAAAAAGGTCATCAAGCAGAGGTAGCGTGCGACATGGCACGCTCTGATCTGCTGCTAAATAAGGCAGTGTTATCGAACGCTACGCAGGGTTCAAAACCTCCGCAAATCTGGATCCAAATCAAATGCTTTCATCACGCACAGCTTTGCTCGCCGCCACGAGCCACAATCTCGTGAGTTGCTTCGTGTCGTCCAAAGCAAGTACTTCGCGTACTGCTACAGAATCGCGACTCTTCTCGTGTTACCCTGAACGGGTAGTTTTCTGTTAATGGATGCATGTTTCGAAGAACGGTGGGCAGAGCTACCGGCGCGGTTCCAGGTCTGCTACGGCAAGTAACAGCAGGAATGGCAGATGAGCGGTATGAGTGGTTTCAGACCCTCACTCGGCGAGGATTTTTCGATCGCGGCGGCAATATTTTATTGCATCCCCGAACCTGAAAACTAAAAAGTACCCAAAACAAAATACATTCCTGTCAGGCATGCTTGAGGTTTTCTGATGGACGACACTGCGGAAGAGAAATTGCCAAATGATAAGGCCTGTAGGGATTTGGTACAGCCTTCGAAGCCCCCAAAATAAGATCGACAGTAGTGCAAGCTCACGCACATCGCCGCTCGACGGCGTTCTTTATTGACTTCAAGAATGGCTGGTTGCACTGACATCAAGGGTTCACGAAAAAAAATCCTTGACACACACCCCTTTCACCTTGTTCATTTTGAGCTGGCCGAGGGATGTCTATAATATAGGATTTAGAGGAGGGACAATACAACATGAGTATTTTCATACGGTACGATACACTATGCATGAACATTTCGTATTGAGGGAAGTCAGACCGTGCAATACACTACTTGAACCAATACACATTGACACACGTGGTTCTGCCGCACCAGCTCCACACCACAACGAACGATCCCACGGAATCAAAATGACTGTAGCCGAAGAGGACCCACCGAGGAAGCACCACACATACGACACACGATAACACACCACCTGGACTGGTCTTCAAAGCTCCAGTACCACGACCAAGAGGATGCATTAACGAAACGATACGTTTTCGGAGAGCTCTCGGCCAGACAGCCTCAACGCCGCCGTTTTCGACTCTGCTACGCTTTCTGCTGTTGATAAATCAAGCTTTGAAATCGGTCCAGGGGGTGTGTTCTGTCGTTCACAACATTTATAGGATTCCTTGCGCCTATTCTAATATCAGTTTATTTCGGGGCGTCATATCTCGAGAATGAGGACGGAACGACAGGTAATCTGCGACAAGGCTATTTTCCTATCTGCGGAGGCTCGACTTGCGAGCGGAGCTAGCCACACGCCCAACATACATACCACACGCATGCGGCAGAGAACGGGGCAGTAACTACTTTGGGAACAAATAAGTAAACCTTCTGTCTACCCGGAGGTTATTTTTACTTATGACACAACTATTTTGTTGTTTTTTCGGCCCAGAGCGGTGGTCCAGGATATTGTTGTACCTGTATGTACCCATGTGATGGGCTTCTTGCGTAAGTGCACGTGAGACTTTGTAGCCAACTCCTCTTGCACTTGTGCTTTACATGAAACACCTGTACAGCAGTAATAGTATTGCGGACACTAACCCAAAACACTGCGGCTACCCCGGCCATTAGAGTCATTTCCGACAGCAACGCGCTGCCAAGGTTTCCACGACTGCTGTTCCGACCGTCTCATAATTTTAGACCAGCCGTCCTTGTCCTTGCTGTACATAGGTTGCTGGGTATTCGCTCGTCTGTATCACGCAAATACACACATGGAGTACCACCTTAAGTGTGGGCTAGCATACACAAATAAGTCCCGCATCCATTAGGAGCTCCTCAACCCTCGCTGCAGCACAGAGCTAAACAACCTGAACCGGGTTATCTCTCGAACAGGGACAAGTACTACTGCTGTAGAGCAGCACACCCGCTACTGTAGGTAATGCAAGACTACAAAGTATACAGCAATGCAAGACGCAATTCCGACCCGTGCGGGCTATCGACAACTTATCCAATAGCAAAATCCAAAGCCGTGGGACTCGGGTTGTGTTCCGCAAGACGCAGGGGTCGTGGATGGCAGTGTCAGGGTTCGTAGGGGTGGGTGAGCAGGTCAATAGCATGTGAGGTGCTTTGCAGCAAACATATGCATACAAATATGTACGGACAGTATGATAATGGATAGTCTATACAGCAGTGGAAGTACATACTGCTGTAAGGGTTAGGTACGTACATACCCCATTACCGCGCACATCGATTGCCAGCGAGTGGCGTATTGCAGTCCTGCCTGCTCGTGATCCTCAGCAGCCTATATCGTACCAGGCGACAGCTACTGCTGTAGTTATCATTCCCAAACGTGCACCTAGCAGCCAGTAATTGTTTCCACGCCGGCGCGCACCCATCAAGTACGTGGAGCCGGGCATCATCAAATGCCGAGATATTGGCGGGAGAGAAGCGGGTTGCTGACCGGCGGTACCCTACTGGCCACGGCGCTGTTGTAGGCAGACGATATACGACCCACAGCTAGATACGACACGCGTGGAACTTTCAAGGCCTGGTTCCTTGCATCACGCGCCAGCACGAGAACCAGACGAGCGAAAGGAGAGAGTAACTGCTGTGCGTCCTCCTTCCATCAATTGTTCTGAAAGGCACAGCTAGTTCAGATTTCTATTAAATAAATACTGAATGTTCTGTAACGCACAGACCAGTCTGCTTCAAAACAAAAACAAAAACACATAACCAAGGACACAGCACCAATCCTCAAACTGCTATGGCACGACCAGATAAGCCAATGACGGTTACTGCGTCCACATCGCCGGAGACCCTACGTCGCATGGAAGAAGAGTAAAGGCTCCCATCGATGCATCAGACTTCTAGGATTGGTGGTCTGCGCAAGACAGCTTTCTCAGAAACCCGCCGTCCACACCATACTTCTTGAAATCACGGAGGCATCATTACTTGGCGACCCTCACGGCCGTGGGGCTGTGGGCTGCCACAGGAGCACAGCAGTGGTAGAGGCATGCACACCATGTCTATGTCACACCATGTCCACGTTCCTACCAGGATTCGACAGAAGAGGTCGCTTGCTGCACTCGCCAAGAGTGTGTTGTGCATATGCGGAGAAAAATAAAAGCAAAGTGTCTTCCCGGGGCATCTCGTGGGCATACAGTTTCCCGCTGCACGTTGTCCTCCTCCCTCTTTCTCTCTGCCTATACTCCTCGCTCTCTCACACGCACCACCTCATGCTTCACCTTGAAAATGTAATGCTCCCAGAGTTTCCGTGGGTCGCTCTTGTCTGTCCTCTTCCTCTTCCGGCCACAAACAGGGGTGAGGGGCTCGAAGCTCACGGCGCTCTCGGCGCTTCCAACTTCCAGCAGGGTGGTTTTCCCCTGAGAAAATGCGGCGAGATTCCCCGATGAGAGATTGGACGCTTCTTGTATGCCTTGCTTGATTGTAAAATAGTGTCTACTTTCGTGTGTCTACAAGATGACATTGGATGTTGCTACTCCGAGGAGTATACAATACCGGACCAAGTTGCTGTATTGCTGTCGTTGTCAGTCCTCTGTTCAGTCCTCTGTCAGTGTGTGTACCTCCAAACATCCTTTGGTGGAGCTTGGCCCACATCGATCATTGACGCGGAGGATGGGGTCCCACGCACCAAGAGCTTTCTTCTTTTAGAAGGAACGTGCGGTTTCTGTAGTGCATCGTACACGTAGCAAAGCTTCATCGGGGCCAAGGGAGAAATCAATGTAATGGAGCGAGTACGTACCAGGGGTACATGGACAGAGTTCATCCTGCCACAAAGCGAACAACCGACGGGTAAATCTTTATATCATTAGGGAAAATAAGTGCACACACAGAAAGACTACTACAGCAGTACCCGTTCCAGTGTAGAGCGGTATTTTCTTTCTCCGCCCCAGCTCCTGGAGGCGGCGCACGACGAACAGCATGTCGACGGTGGATCGCCCGGGTCGACATCCGCACTGTTCCTCCGGAGGATGTTGTTGGCTTTGCAGAAGGCGCTTAGACGGTTGGTGATGATCTTGATGGGGACCTTGCCTACGTGAGACAGTAGCGAAATCCCCCTGTAGTTGTTACAGCAGTTGGACCGGTCACCCTTCTTGTACAGCACCTTGATGGTTGCATCCTTCCACTCTCGCGGGATATCTCCTCTGTTCCAAACTTTGACGAGGATGGTATGGAGGTGTCCCAGGACGAAGGGTTCGTCGTCATCGATCTTGAGCAACTCGGCAGGGAGGGAGTCATGGCCGGGTGCCTTCCAGTTCTTGAGGTCTTTCGTTGCCCGTGCCACCTCCTCGAGTTCTGGCACATGTNCACCTTGACGAGGATGGTATGGAGGTGTCCTAGGACGAAGGGTTCGTCGTTATCGATCTTGAGCAATTCGGCAGGGAGGGAATCATGGCCGGGTGCCTTCCAGTTCTTGAGGTCTTTCGTTGCCCGTGCCACCTCCTCGAGTTCTGGCACATGTCCCAACCGTTGAGTGTCACTGTCGCTGGCCGCTGCGTCACTCGTTCGATGATGTCTGGGTTGAGGGCGGGGGATTTGAAGTTGAGTAGGGTGCTGAAGAATCTCGCCCACCGCTGGAGGATGTCGTCCCTGTTCCGGAGCAACACGCCGTTCTCATCCGCGACGAACTGCTGTCCCCGCGCTTGTCTCCCGCTGAGGCCCACTGATCTCTTGAGGTGTTGGTACAGTCCTCGCATGTCGCGATCTTTGTAGATTTCTTCGAGCTCAGTCACATATCCGTCCAGGTGGGCATAAATGCCCGTTTCGACTGCTGTAGCCACTCCCTTACACGCTGCTTTGAGAACCCTCCACGTCGCTGAGTTCCAGTTGCCCCTCATCGCCCGGCGCGCTTCCCGACGTTTGGTAAGGGCCTGCTCCAGCGCCTCTCGCGTCTCTGGGGTCTCACACCACTCCTGCGTGCGGCGTCTCCGCGGTTCCTCCCCCAGGGTCGTCCGCGCTGCGTCGAGGAGAGCATTGGTAAAGTCGGTCGCCAATTCCGCGGCGGTGGTTGTTCGCTCGTCCAGTCGTGTGTCGAGGTTGAGGAGGAACCGATTAGTCGCCGCACACCGTGCTGCTTCGAACTGCATTCCCGTCGGTTGAATTGCTTCTGTTTCGGTTTAGTCCGGACTGCACGGTTGTGGGCAAGCCTGCCACCGAGGTTGACGGTGGCTACTACCATATTGTGGTCTGAGTCTGCTTTGACTGGGCGAACCGGCTGGGGGATGACGACCACGTTAGATACTCGGCCGTGATGTGCCTGCCTTGTCAGGATGTAGTCAAGGCGCTTGCAATCGTTTCCCGACACACCGTTGTATGTGTGCCATATTCCGCCCTTGCGTGTCTCAAAGAACGTGTTCGTGAGAGCTAGCCTGTTTTCCGTTGCGAAGTTCAACAGTAGCATGCCATTGTCGTTGAGCTCATCACGCCCGTATATTCCTATTACCCTTCCGTCCCCTCCGTCCAACCTATCTCCCGTCCGCGCGTTGGTGTCCAGTAGGACATACACACATTCCTTGGAAGGAATCCTCTACACGAGACTGTCAAGTTTTCCCCAGAACACGCGCTTGCTGTCGGCGGTTGAAGGTTCGGTTGGAGCATACGCGGCTACGAAGTTGACCGCTCCACGGTGGCCTGCCACCAGAAACCTCATGGCCATAAGGCGTTCGCCGATAAACTCCGTAGTGAACGTGGCTGTCTTGCACAGTGACTCTTTGACGGCTATCCCCACACCATAGACTCCACCAGCCTCCGTGCCACAGCAGAACACCCGGAAACCCGCTGCTGCAAATTCCGTTCGACCTGCCCTCCGTGTCTCCTGCATCCCTACCACCGATACGTCTTGTCTCGCTGCCTCGTGTAGAACGCTGTAAGCTCGCCCGTATCCATTGGCCCCGTTTACAGCCAAAGTCCGCACATTACAGGTTGCTACCCTAAGAAGTTGACCCTGCTGTCTCTGTCGCGCGGAGCGCGCTGCTCTCTTAGCTAGCCTACGCGCCGCCCGACCCCTCCTTTCTCTCCATCTTCCCCTCTTTTTTGTTTATTTTACTATTTTCTCGCGAACACTCGGGCTAACGTGAAAGTTACCCCGGTTCTTGCCTTGTTTCCCATAGCGTTGTCTTCTTGTTCCGGAGCGGTGTGGCCCTCCATCTCTGGACTCTCTCCTTTCCTCTCTCTGGGGCATACCCCCACGGCGTGCGGCCACTCCGCCACCCTC
>CACKRE030005027.1:35145-54569 GCA_902602495.3 Ectocarpus sp. CCAP 1310/34 | reverse complement strand
GATCCAGTCTCATTTTGCAGCTACCAAAGCTGGCGGCTCAGGAACTACCCTGATATCACAACAGCAGTAACTCCCAACCGCCAAACTCAGGATCCCCCTCTAAACAGTGCTAGGGACCGTACATCCGTCGTTGCTGGGCNCTCTGGGGCATACCCCCACGGCGTGCGGCCACTCCGCCACCCTCGCCGTGCTCTCTGCTGCCCCGGTGTCCAAGCCGGGGCGTCAGGATCCAGTCTCATTTTGCAGCTACCAAAGCTGGCGGCTCAGGAACTACCCTGATATCACAACAGCAGTAACTCCCAACCGCCAAACTCAGGATCCCCCTCTAAACAGTGCTAGGGACCGTACATCCGTCGTTGCTGGGCGGTCTTTCGAGGTCTAGATCCACTTGCGGAACCTCGGCCTACCCCAGGGACGGGGGGGGCAGGCCGGGGAGGAGCTAGTTTGGTATTCGTTTGTGTTCGTGTAAGATTGCAAGAGACGGCACGGATCGAGAGGCGGCACCAGGGTGGGCAAGATGGGGTGCAAAAAAAGCGAAAAACGGCAACGTTGTATGTCCGCACCGCGGTCGGAGAGATCGCATCCAACATATCCGACCGGTGCGGTGTCTCCGATCCCAAATCCAAGATTGCGTGCGTGACAATTGGGCCCATGACCACTTTTGAGCTCCTGTACTACCTGGGCGCATGTTTTAGATGCTACATACCTCTGTGTATCCTGTACCGCACCTTCATGCATCTGCTTGCACACCTGATACCGATAACTTTTTGCGTTGGTATGGAGTACCTACCGAAGAGTGCCGGGTGCGCGTATTCAGCACCGTCATATCACCAGGAAGGCCTCTCTGCGTGCATTTATTAGGGCATCACACCGGTCGGAGAGATATGACACCAGGGTGCCTTAAAAAAGCTAGAAACGATTTTTTTGTATTATTTCTGCACACCGGTCGGAGCGATGGCACCGGGGTGCGAAAAAAGCCAAGAGCTTGCAGCCCTTCATGCGGACGTTGATCGAGTGCCATTTTCCTCCATTCGTGCCAGGCGGCGCTTGGAGACAATCGTCCCAAGCTATCGGGGGTGCGCCGTCGCATTCTCGCGGGCGCGGCGCGGTGGCGCGCGAGCAAGGCCTCTTTCAACCTCTGCGCGAAGCGATTCGCCTCTCTTTCGCGAGGGGCGCGGACCCCCGCGCGGACCTTACCGACAGGGCTAGAACGGTGGGCGCCGGGGAAATTGGGAGTATTCCGCGCCCCTTCCCTGGGGGTGTCTCTTCTTCGGGGAGAGTCGTCTCGGCCGAGCCTCGGCGGGCGGCCCCCACGGGGAACCGCAAGCCCGATGCGCGGCGACGGAGGGCACCAGACGCGCAGGGGGCTGGGCGATCTGATGCCTTCCTCGCCTGCCCGAGCGGATGCGGCGGCCTCCGCCTCTCGCGAAAGGTTGCCCGGAACTACTCCCAGGAGCCAGGATGTGCCCGCAGACCGGGTTCGTCGCAAGTACACGGTGAGGAAAGGTGCCCAACATTGTATGACGCTTACGTGTCTCGCCGGCTTGCTCCACCTTTTACATGATATTGGCGCGGCTTTTACCCCCTCCGCTGGGGATTCTGTGTTGGCCTCTTCGAATGTTGCATCTACAGAACATGTATCGCACACGGCAACCCGCAAGGTGGGGGGAACCACCGGTGGGGGGGAACTACCGCACACGAACCCTCGTGCCTGTTCCGCCTTTCGTGAATCCCACGAGCGGACTCGCGTTTGCACCTCCCGTCCTTCTCGCCGAAACCAAATCGTCACGCCCTGTCCCGGATGTTCCTATGGCTCCCTTTGGACGTCGAGGCGACTTGCCAAGGAAATTGGTTCTTGGCTGAGCTGTGCCCCGCCTTTCGCTTCCCCTTCTACACCCCGTGCCGAGGACCGGTCATTGACGACGCAGATGCCTGCGGCATATGCCTCCGCAGACGTCGTGCTTATGCACAGGCGCGGAACACCTTGTTTGCCTGCGGTTGCGTGTTTCATTCCTCATACGTGCGGGCAATGGCGAGAATATCGAGATACCGGATGACACCATCCATTGCTGTTCGAGGCGTACGTTCGGGCGAACGGGGCAGACTGGCGGTGGCTCATCGGCGAGAAAGAACGGCCCATGGTATCCCCATTTCGTGCGGGGGCTCGCCTGAAATGCTTGGGTCCGGCCCTCCCGCTTTTTGCCGGAGGATCGAAGGGACCTCAAGGGTGACAACGTGCATTCGCAATTGGTCCATCTCTGCCAGCCAAGCGGACGTTTCCGCAGGATTCACGTTCCCCACCCTGCCCTTGCCCACGTGCGCGCGTGGAGGAAAGCCACGATGCCGTCCGTTTGAGCCTCAACAAGCTCTTCAACCTGGTTCGTAACCGCGACCCCCGCTTCATTCCGTCACCGTGGAAGTTCTTCAAGCTCCACGTGCTTCTCGTTGGTAAAAGAGCAGCGATTTGGTGTTGTGAAGTTTTCACGTTCTGAAGCGAGTGGTGGTGCAATTATGTTCATACCGTGGGCGGAATGAGTAGGTTTCGTTCCATTCTTCTGCGTAGTTGGACCACCCAAATGCCTTTCCTCTTGGCTATCTGTGTACAAACAAGGGCGGAATGACGCGGGTTCTTACGGGATCAATGCGCCCTTACTCTCGCCCAAACAATCTCGATACCGTTCCCAACTGTCATACTGACCTCCGCACGGACAACTCGGTCTTCAAGTCCCTCGATGTAGCACACTGTGGTCGGCCCACACGTGTCGGCCTCTCGCCCCTGGACACACCTCAACGGGAACTTAGGTGGATATTCTGCACGGCTCACAACAAGGTTCCTTCTCAATCCCGGGAACACGTGAAAAACACGCAATACAACTCTCGTGCTTGTGGCGCCTGGACACATTTCGGGAAAAAAGTCTCGCTGCGGCGCAGACTCGGCGTCATTCCTCAGTGCCTCATTTCAGGGCGTGCACTAACCCTCTAGACTATAGATGTTGACAACAAAAAAGGAAGGTAGCACGGGACTCGGGATGCACGTCTCCATGTTGTGTCCTCATTCACCGGGCTGGTCTGAATACACACAACCAGCCCACATCTTCGAGGCTGCCCAAAGCAGTAGCAGACATCTGCTCGCTCACAAACAATCAAACACTTCGTGTAGTGGAAACCAGGACGTAGGTATCGGTAGACTAATCTCCGTGCATTCTCAATCTCGGACGTCCGAAGAAGAAAACCTTCCCACAAAGCACAGATGGCACCAGGTAACCTTTGCCATGCCCACACCCGCCAGCGTTCCTTTGTACAGCATTGTACAGTGAATAAGCGGGGCCGGCCGGTCGCTCATCGTGGAACCCCCCGAAGAAAGTGTTTTTTGGATGCGAATTCAACGCCACGAGAAGAAATTAAATATACCACTCTTTTGACCTGCCACACATGTGTCCGACAGATCATTCACAAGCTGCAGCCGCATCGTTAGCCTCAAGAGGTTCGCCCGTCACGAGCCGTTGTGTGGTGTGCCTTGCTTCGTCGGTGCTTTCGCAGTTCCAAGGATAGCGAAATGCTGGGATTTCCGCCAAAAAATATTGGCTGTACGACGGCAGCCCCCGAACGAAAATGTAAAGCGTCGAAGGAGAATGTACTCCTACTGACCGAAAGAAGCACTATGCTGCAGACAAAGAATCCGAACAAAGGTTCCATCCTTACGTGCCAATTGCATCTTCCTCTTGTCAAGCTCAAGCATTTCGTCGAACCCAAAAGCATCATGCAATGCATGCATCGACGACGGGAAATGAATCGTTGGCACCTACCGAAGCGCATACGGATTGTTTCCAATGTAAACGACTTTGCGTTTGTCAGCAGCGTCGCATGAACCAATCAAGAGAAGCGAACGAGATGCCGAAGCCTTTGCGGGCACGAGGGACTCAATAATAGATCGAGGAGAGACAAGCAACATGAGGTTATTCCTTCACCCCTGGAAGGCGCGGTACGTCCAATGCACCTGGGGGGACGAGGCTATCTACTGGTTCGACACACATGCCACACCTGCTCTATGTTTGCTGCCCACTGACAACACCCATGGCAGTCTACTGCAAAGACTCGCGGCAGAGGGCGTGATTAGGCGTAAGGACGCATGGGTCAAGACCTTCACAACAAGGGGATCGACGGACATCTATGTCATAAAATTCGAACACCGTTCTGCCTCTCAGCCGTTACCTACGAATTCGTACTCTTTTCAAGGCTATGGCAAGAGTTCAAGGCAACACCAAACAACGTATAACCCAGGAAATCCCCAAGCGCGAAGACCCCCCTCCCTGAAAAACTAAACTAACCCACCGAAAACGTCGACAAAACACAAGCGACGTTGGGCACGAAAGCGAAAAAGATTTCCCCAAAATCGAAACCTGAGCCGACGCAAGGAACTTTGTCATTCAATCATTGACCAACACTTCGCTCGAAGTTTCAGTCTACCCTATCCGACCTTGCCGCCCGAACTCAAGCAGTCCGACCCCCCCCCCCCCCCCCCCNCCCCCCCCAAAAGAGTAATTAATAATAGGGATGTACATGCCTTCAACGTACAACGAGAAGGGTTGGCCGTCCTTCCCGCGAGCATTCATGTCAACAAGCACTTCCCACGTAGACTCCTCAGCATGGCACGGAACGCTGAACAAGCGTACCTCAAATAAAAATGAACGGTCCATCCCAACACCAAGCAACAACAGGATAGAGGCAACCAGGATTCACAACAAAGAGGACAAGAACACACCTGCACACGACAAATTACCAGCTAGACGACGGTGCGTTAAACACGTCGTCAGGCACACGAGGAGGTGGAAACGGTCTTGGGTCTGCCATTCCCAAGGGGTAGGGTGTGAGTGAAGACGAGCAATAAAACGTTTCTCACACCATCCAAGCAAATCTAGCCCATGTAGCACGCTCAGCAAGCCACGAACGACACGGGGGCCCCAGACAACGGAACCGCACCAGTACATCTAACAAAACGAAGAAAAGAGTACAGTTGAAGAGCCCGAAGGGCGGCATATGTCATATTCCTACTACTCAATAGGAACTAAACTGTCAGTGAACAACCCGCAAAAAAGCATATTGATCAAACAAAACCTCGGTCATCAGCAGGCGAAACACCCTGGATATATTAAGAAATACAGAATTATGTCTTTTCACTCGTCAGCACGACAATCTGGTCCATGTTAACTGCAGAATCACACACACAATCCGACGATTAGAAGACGTTTTCGTGTTTTTTGTCCTGGTAAGAGATAGGACGGCAGGCCGATGCGAAATGAAGAACACGCACGTATTCACAACTGTATCGAGGGACTCCGCATACTATAACTCGTTGGGCGTTGGCCTATTTTTTGGCTAGCTGCATAGCGCGGTCATTCCTACTCAAGGAAATACAAACCACATATATGAGCACGCACGAAGCCCTAAGCAACACGAGCTGAAAGAGAGGTGGGTGACCTACATCGAACACTTGGAAATCCA
Organism: Ectocarpus sp. CCAP 1310/34; assembly: GCA_902602495.3. Taxonomy (NCBI): domain Eukaryota; class Phaeophyceae; order Ectocarpales; family Ectocarpaceae; genus Ectocarpus; species Ectocarpus sp. CCAP 1310/34. The sequence continues at coordinate 49,067 of CACKRE030005027.1, read as the reverse complement.
CTCCATTTTGATTTTCCTCTCTGCAAGGAGGCCAACATCGCCGTGAAGGAGGACGATGAGTTGCCTTCAAGGAATCCGGAGATGACCTCGTCCCTCAGGCAACAAATTGTCTGCCAATCGGCTGAAGGTTTCAAAGAGCCGTCCCTGTGCATCGGCGAAAAGCTGAGGCGTTCCGTCCCCGTGTGCACATACGCGACCTCTACGATAAGAAGACCAAAAGGATGGCCTCTCTTCGTCAATACCCCCGGGAATTCGTTGGGTTCACAAAGGCAACAAAGCCGGGCCGTGGTGGGCCATACAGATTACGGCTGTTCTTGATGGATGTCTGTTGCTTCAGGGAGTTCCAGGGCATCGTTTGCTTGGCCTTTCGCCTCGAGAAGATCCCTGCGACACATTTTGATTAATTAAGGCAGCAACGGTTTCGGTACATCCATTGAAAAACTAGCGGTAGGCGGGGGTTGGACCGCAAGCGTGGGGACGACAGGTTACACTCAAGTGATGGGTTGAGCCGAAGCAAGATCCGAAAGAAACCCAAACAGGTGACCATGAACGGAGAGGCGCAGTTTCGTCGATATTCGGCCTGTACCAACTCTGGCTTGCCCACTGGCTTCCATGTGCGTGACTCATGTTGAAGGCACCAATTTGGAGTACGTTTTTCCACAAATGATTCCGATGATTGTTTGTTGAGCTGCCTTTGGCGCTGCAGCAAATTCCAACTCAGTCGTTTCGAGAAACACGGAATACATACCACAAGCCACCTATCGTCACGTCATGCGCATGTTTTCGTTCCCCAGAGACATCGTTCGCGATATGCCCAACCTAATTTTCAGCAGCTACTGTTCAGCGCGGGGTATCGTGAGATGCTGAATGGCCCCCGATTCAAAAGCGACACACGAAAAGCTGCCACAGAACTACCCAAACACCAATGGCAGCTTCACGCAGGATTTCCGCTTACCTTACGAGGTCGACCACTTCATCGATGTCCGGCTCGTACCATGTATGGCACTCTTGTGACCATTCGCCCCCGGGATGTCTAGCGTAGATGTGGTGAAGCTTTTGTTCGGTCATGGTTGGTTGCAGAAACGTTGTCCGGTCGGTGTCACATAGAAAAGGCAGTCCGGACATTGGTGGTGAGTCGACACCATTGTAAGTAACAATAGGAGTGATTTATTGTGTAACTGTCGGCAATGGGGGGATCTATTGCGATCATATACGCAGCTTCATTCCCGAAGAAAGCCGACGAAGCAGCATAAAACCTTTCGGATAAGGTAGGCGTCTCTGCACGCCCAGAAATTTCATAGGCGCACGGATACCCTGCCTTCCGGCATACTCAACACCGGAAGCACGCACACCGGCAGCAACAGTTGTTTCAAAAAGTAGTATTCGTGCAGCACGCTCTGCATCAGCGAAGGGATTCGTAAGCCCAACCCGTAACCCATCCCTGTACTCAAATAAAGTTCTCTAGTACACACCATATCCCTAAGGTTAGTGAGCACCTTCAAGGCGAGTCTCAAGAAGCAGGATGGGCACGATAACGGGGCGATTTCCAGCACCGGGGTGTGCAGGGGCGCGACGATCATGTTAGCAAGCCCGGCCCCGTGGGGAGCTATGACCATGGACGCTTTTGCGAATGTCAGGAGCTGGTCTCGGACGGGATCTGTGCCGAAGAACTCCACCACGTCGAAGCTCGGAAAATTGATCTTCAGAGCCTCTTTCACCTAGATCAGCGTTGTACCGTTGGTGTTGTACCGCTCTCGAACAGCAAATAACGCTCAAAGGGTTAGCGTGACGGGCACGACAGGACATGATGAGCCACGTTCAAGGCGCAAGACGACCGAGCGAGAAAAAAAAGGAACACGACTACTTGGCCGATTCGGGTTGAGGAATAGAACAAAAAAAACGGCGGGCGCTACTCTGGGCACCCTGACGACGGGCTGCCCCAATCATCCTTGCATCCTTAACTGCATTTATGAGCCCATACTACTCACTGTCCATCTGTCGTGCAAGGTCGGATGGTCAACGAAAAACCACGCGCAGGAAAACTCAAACGATGCTGCGTATCCGAGAACCTCGTCCATCATGCGGCGCATTCATCCTTCGAGACCACCAGAAGTTCCCTAAGACTTCGCTCGCGCGCCCTCTTCGAATTAGCCTACCACGTACGCGGATCTCTATAAACTTGCTGTTCTTTCAACAACGTTCTTCCACTGTCTACAAAGACCGATATTTCGATGTGGCGTACTAAAGGCACACGATATTCAGCACCGTTCTGAAAGGGATCAGCTATCACGGATGGTGGCCCTCCAACGGCTACCCGAAAGAAATGCAACGACAGTCATAAAGTTGTTGAAAACAAACGTTTCACGGGTACGTTGCACGTACACATACCTCGTCGTTGTTCTTCAGGCCCCGCAATGTGGTGCGCACAACGAGCACAATCACCGGGCGGGCTGGCGCAGGAGGAACGCCGTTCGTGGTCGGGAAAAGACCCTGCGAGGACAGCAAGCAGGGCATTCCGTGGGACATCTGAGCTTCATTGTCAAGAGACCATGTCAACCCCTTCCAAGATTGGGCGACCACACATGCATCGACAAGTTTGAGGAAAAACAAGACACAAAAACAGCAACACATGAAAACGATTCAGCAAGGGAAATTCCCGCCAAAAACACGACGAGCAAGATGCACCTGCCCCCATCCGTCCCCAACACAAGGATTTTCGCCATCCGCCCACCTGCAGTAATCTGTTCCTGAGCATGTTGACCATGTGAGCATCCGGGTCGCCGCACATAGTACTAGTCGGCACAATCGCTAGTTCTGCATGCATCTGGGATGAGACGGGAAATGACACGGTTTGCGGATTTACCGTTGCGGAGAACGGGTATAGGGTTTTACGCGACGGGTAGCTGACTGTGCATGAAGCGTCAATCAGTCGGGCTTACCGGCGGACGGTTGGAAAACACTCAGTGCCAGCGCACGCGCGGGGTGTGCGTGCTTCGTTGACACGCATCGCACTCTACCCTGCCCTAACTAACTGCGCTAACTAGTTGGAAACACGAAAATGCGCCAGTCTCACCGCGAGAACAATAAAAAAAACATTCTTCAAAGTCTGCGTGAGTCTCCCGCTACGGAGGGGCGTAGGAGAATCTGCGCGCAAGGGTACAGGCTCCGGATTCAAGAGTCAGAAGCACATGTACACGAGCTGAAACGAACAACTATTCCTGCGGTACCTCCCTAGTCCCGATGGGGGCAATGTTTGTGCCTAGGTTCGCCGTAAAAATTCATCCACAAAATTGAACCTCAACAAGCAGACTGACGAGCGCAGATTAGTTTCTCTGCCCTATTGCTGAAAGTCTTGACAAGAGCAACGCTCATTGGGTTCATGACATGATCACGATGGTCTGGTGGCCACTGTGAAAGTGTCGGGGGAAAACACGGCTCGATAGAGCAATCATCTACCGGGGTCCCGACCTATACTCGGCGTTTCCCCCCCAACCTTCGGCACGGCAGCCACTACGCAATGCTCATGTCGCCCAGCTCGCGTTATTCACGGAAAATGCCTGATGCATTGGTTACGGTGCACGGTCTTGCCAGTGATACGTGAACCTGTCTGACGGCATGCCAAGTCTCCTACTTGCGACGCGCTGTGATACCAGGAGCTTTTCGTTGGCTGGGGCGTCTGGATGTCGGCAGTCCAGTGAATATTAAGTCCTGCAGTAAACACGACAGCAGCAAGACTCATTACCGAGAATATGCCTACTCACCTGTTTCATGGCTAAGACGACGCGGTCTCTGCTGATTCCCAGAATCTCAAACATTTCCATATGAGTTTCAATCTCATTGGACAAGCCTCCCTTATGCAGTTTGTCGTGCTGGGAGTAATGCATTGCGATCTGCACACAGTTGTTCAAAAGACGCGCGGGGCACGTCAGCATCAGCACGACGTCAATTTCGTGTCCCATTGGCACAATCTTATCGTCTGGACAACGGAATCGACAATGTGTTCGGACAACCCGAACGGCACGGTGAGAAACATCTGCAATACGTGGCGATTGATGCCATGGACCAACGCTAGTCGTTCGTCAGGGTCTCGCCTAACTGTGGGCCTGAGCGTATTAGAAAATGGACATACATATGCCAGCTTAGAACTGCTGCAATAAACGGTCGCAGCAGCGCCTGGACTCGAAGAGCGATATATCCCCAGAAACGGGAATGGGTGTAGAAGTACAGACACGGATTGGGACGGTAACTGAACCGTCAGTGACAAACCACTAGAACCAGAGCGGTGCATATCCTAGTTTGCTCATCAAGGCACGCGTTAAGGAATGACCAAAACGCCCGACCCAGCGCCTTGGGTTTCTTGCGGGCAGCGTGTGTGTTGTGTTGCAACGTGTGGAAAACATGGGCAGAGTGTCTGTAGAGACGTGGGGTAATCAGTCCGCGTTTCCGTGAAGCTGTCCAAAGGTGCTCTGGACAGGTCGAAGTTGTTGGGGAAACTCTTAAGTCGAATGATGGTTAGACCAGTGTTCAGAGCCTACGACCAGCCGAGAACGTATATCTCATCTGTTGTGTATCCATATGCTGTTTGTTCGCCATGTTGCCCAGCAGCCTTGAACATGTATGGGATGCACAAAAAAAACAAAACACGGGAAGGCATGCCGCAGCACTCACCTTGATTTCTGGGTTTTCGAGAAGGATATCCAAGGCCACAGTGATCCGAGGAAGATGTTCCACCGTAAAGTGGTAGTAGTTCGGGTTCCACTCTTGGGTCATCACGAACACCTACCGCAGCCACAGGCGATGAGTGTTGTAAATAACGGGTACCGTCGTCGGACAGCGACAGGCGAGAGGGAAACGCTGATTGGGTCGATGGACGCGTGTAAGTAGGAGAGGACAACGGTCACACACCGCAAGTTCGACGATCACAGGGAAGACAACCGGGAGGGAGACGCGCAAGATGAATGGCTGATTCCTGGGCGACCGGCTCCAAGCTACAAACCGCAATCGGCTACAACCCCTGTCGATGTAACGTGTACCATTAGATGTGGCCCTATTCCCACAACGATACGGTAGCTTGGTCGGACTAAACCCAATGCAGGAGGAAGCGGTAGGCCGCCCGTACGCCTTGATACATTGTTCTTCAACTCCGGCTTCTCCCAAGGCTACTCTTCTGCATCTTGTGCAGCTATCGATGGCCGTAGGCCGGGCACAGAATCACGTGGGTTCGACACGAACTTTGTTTATTCTTCTGACGGCAAACAACTACTGGTACATACCAAAACAGGCACTTAACGTCCCCCTGCACATTCCAATAATACAACGGTGCTTGCCGCCACTGTACTACCGTAAAAGTCGGAGAATTGGCACCGGTCGGAGAGATGGCATCGGGGTGCCATAAAAAACCCGAGAAACAACATTTAGTTCGATTTGCGCACCGGGGTCGGTGAGATCGCACCGGGCGCGATCTCTCCGACCCCCAAATCCAAGATTGAGCTCCTTTTCGGCTGCCGGAATGAGGTACATATGCGTACCTTTTACACGTGGGGACGGTGTCAGCGGAGCGTTACTCCTTTCCGCACAATTGGATGGTCGCGGTTCACGCGGGATGCCGTTGTTTTCATTTTTAGTAGGTATGGAAAAACACACAGCGTACAAGCCGCACTGCCGCCTTACACAACCCGCAACTATTGTAGAAGATGACCGAAACGAAAGCGGGAAACAATTGATCCCGTGTGTACTGGTACCACTTCAGATGGAAACGACATCGTTGTTGGTGTCACGCCATAGCTAAACTCGCATCAAACACAAGACTACTCGCTGCATGGAAAGCTGCTACGTTCCAGCCTACGTTGCCGTTACCGGTGTGCTCTCAACCAACAACAACGGTACCTAAACGTGTGGTTCAATACTGATCAATAGCATTTCATCGAGGATCCCACCGGTCGAGGAGATCGCACCGCGGTGCAACACCTGTGTGTATTTATTTCATCGGGGATCGCACCGATAGGAGAGATCGCACCGGGGTGCCTTGAACATTCTAAACGAAACGAACGAAATGGATTTCCGCACCGGGGCCGGAGAGATGGCACCGGGGTGCGATAAAAAAAACGAGAAGAAAAACATTTGAAAAAGACGATCGCACCCGGTGCCATCTCCCCGACTATTACGGTATGTCGCGGTATTCACCATCGTGCTGGACGAAATCATTACGCTCACATGCTGAGCAAACACGTACGCATTCATCAAGAACAATAACCCACCCACTTCAATCGATACCCCCCCTCCCCCGTTATTTGCCATCGGGATTGGCTTTTCATCCTTGGCAACGACGTTGTAAAACAAGCCGATCACTCGTGAGCTCGGCAACCAGGATACCCATTCTGTTTTTGCCTCTGTTATTTTCCGGTCACCATAATAGTGGTTGAGTAGATTATGTTGTGCGGGGTCGAGAACCCATACTCCACGCAAAGGAGATGATCGCATCACGATGTGTCAAATTGGTCAAGCACCCTCGAGGCAGCTACACAGTGCTTATAACTGTCCCTAGAAGTGAAAGCACCACAAAATAAATTGAGTGATTTGCAGCTGTCATCGTACGCAAGGCAGCAAACACAAGATGCCGCACCCTTAGCAGGATGCAGCGCACCCTTCATGCGCCTCGCCGAATGCCTCACGGCGCTTCGCGCTTGGTGATGTGAGAGCCTCGTCCGGTAAGAACCCGGCGTGCTCCGTTCCGGCTTTGTAGGGATGTGAGGTCAATGGTCTAACGACTAATGCATGCACGACTATGAGTACCCCCCCCTACCCCACCCCACATGATACGATCGTTCTCTCCACTGTGGCCGATCAACACGACCGTGCACATTTATTTTTCGACACCTTTTCGTAGCTCTCGTCCTCGGCCTGCAGGCCCTCTCTGGCTTGTTCTCGAGCATCATCGGCCTCGTGGCGTCTTGGAATATCGCAGTTAACCGGCAAAATAAAATCCTGCGTAGGGTGGGTCGGGCATGGTTAATACACCCATCCCGCTCCGTGAGTTAAAAAAGCAATGGAATAAAAGATGTCGTTGTCATCTGGAAAGTGTTGCACATTGGTTGGAGTTGGTTGAGTCAAACGGCAACCGGTTTATCGTTCAACACGCGGCTGCTCAAATCTTCATATTCAAGACACGGTCACTGTTGTTGTTGTTGTTGTTGTTGTTGTTGTTTCTCCCGGAACATCCCGCGCTTACTGCGAAGCTCCAGACCACCATTGAGTGAGAAAACTACGTGCACAAAACAAGGAACACAGCTTGCTACCCACCCCAAGCACAATGTCCATACAACCAACATCACTTCAGTGTCTGTATACTGGAAACACACAATCGTCTCGTCTACTATACAAAGAGAATAGCTATCCTTCCCTCATGACATCAACAAGACACGAGTTCGACAGCAGGACTCGGTGAGAATACGTCCAACACAACTCGCCGGGATGATAACTCTCAACCTAGCCCCTAGACGACCAGGGCACCCCGTGAAAACCAATCGCAGCACGAAGGAGAAAGCTCACCCATTTCCCTCATCTAGGACAATGGCACCAAGGTGCTCTTTCTCACATTCTCGTTCCATGCGGCCCCTTTGCTGCTTATGAATACGTCTGCCATGCTGACCAACGTAGGGATCCTCACGCACTCCTCGATGTCTTGCCTTGGGTCCTCTCCCGAACAGTACGGGGTCAATAGCCTTGCTCGGGTGTTGCAATTACCCACGAAAAAAGTCAAGACGCGGATATATATATGGAGCGACAAGTGAGCAAAAGAGTCACGTCGTGCGTCACTGGGTTTTCAGGGAAAGGAACAAAAACAGACGCAACAATCCGGGATCCAGCAGACGTCACTCAACTCATACTGAGTTCAAGACAGGGCCTCTCACAACGAAGTCGAACAGGTTCTGAGTCCTTCTGTGATACTATGTACACGGCCAAGAAAAGCAGGACAAACACGCGCAAAGGTTGCCTTCAAGCAGCAGCGAGTCAATAGACTTGAATACGAATGCGCCAAACGTGAGAAAATCACAACCATACAACACACAACAAAACACTTTTCGTTTGGATCGTACGAAGCAGACAGGGCGGCAAACGCTCCGTCCACGTAGCCCCTGGTTCACAACAACAATGACGAAGTATGGCCAACATCTGCGACCCGATCCGGAAATCAAGAAAAAAACAAGTGCTAGTTGTACACTACGCGCGCCAGCAGTAACCAACTCACTCTGCGGCGGCAGGGTTGCCCTCGCGGACGGCACCAAAAAAATCAGTGGCGACAAGTAGCTCGGCGAACGCCGGCTCCACGTGCTGGGTCGTGGATGTCAAGTTGAATTCGTCGGCCTCGACTATTCGCCTGTTCCAGCACGTTACGGAGAAACCACGAGCAACGCGATGCGCGTATTGTTACGAGGAAGTAGCGATCTTGCACAGAATAACAAGACAGCACGGCTGTGCTGAGACACCCGTGAATTCGTTACTACAACAATGCAAACGGCAACAGCCAACATGCTCCAGCGGGGTAGGAACGCTGTGCAGGGCTGTGCACGAGGAAAAGCAACACTTGGAGTGTAGGCGGACTTGAGCAAATTGAAGCAACAAAAACTGAGAAGTGCTGACTTGCGGCAAGGAAACGAACCCACCACACCCTTTCCACGGGAGGCACTCTCATGCCGGATAAAATGAGTGACGGATTCTTGCCCTGCACTGCCGTGCCGCCCGGCCAAACGCAAAAGCGTTTTTAAACTCGCGCGTACCTCAAGCAAATTGCAAGAACTTACGCGTAATCGAGCAGCGACCTGCATAATCCAAAAGACGTGCAGCTCCTCTCCCCACATTGGTGGATTCGCTAGTTGTACTCGCACCTAGTAATACAAAGGTGTGTTAAATGCGCATCCACATCCGCGACCATGTTCCTTGTTCATCCCATCCCATACTAATCGTTTCGCTCGCAGCAATTACCTCACGTACGGCCGTGGCTCTCAAACGGAAGAGATTCAGTCCGAAGACACACATAAAAACCACTCTGCGGCGCATATAATGTTACAAGAGGGGGGTTCAGCCATGTTTGCTCAAGTGCGCTCACGAACAGGTGACCACGGAAAGGGGAAAAACACACACCTAAGCAGGGAGCTTTGCGAGATGGGGAAGTAGGACTGGAGCGTCTTGACGAAGTCCACGTTCTGGGCAGGCGCCACCGATTCGGGGGCCTGCGCCAGATCGGGCCTGCGGACCACCACGGCTCCCTGGACGTGCGACATCTCCTCTCCTAGGTCTCCCCCCCGATACGTGTGCGTGTGGACCCCCTGCATCATAGATAGTGGAGAGATACACGCACATCACAGAGAGATAGCAAGGGGTGGAGGTAATTCATTAGGGTATGCTGACGAGTAGATACAGGCCGGAGCTTTAGCAAAAGTGGGATTTATAGCGCAGCGGTATGACCAATAACGAAATGGAACAGAAACGAGTGGACAACCGACACCGATACAAAAAATCAAAATGAACGTACAGGTAACGGGACGGCAGACACATGCGAATAATGAAATTATGAGTAACACTCACATCCAAAGACAAGTATGTCTAGGCCCGACACTCACAAGACAGCACGGTGGGCTCGGGCATCGTAGTCGCGACGATTTGTCAAGGGCCTGCTGCAGCCTAGACCACACGGAAAAAGCCCCGACAATCACAGTCGGCGGCTCGGCGTAGTTTCCGTCATCGCTCAGTACCGCAGAGTTGGGGTAATGGGCGGCAACCGGACACGAACCGTCGGCGGGAGCGTGGTAGACCTGTGGCGCTGAACTGTTCTCATCTTCTAGGATATCTGTTGCAAAGGAGAAGTATGGATCCTCCTCGGTTGTTCCTTCCAGTTTTCGTTGCTGCTGTCCCGACCCCTGCTGGTTCCGTGATGATATTGGCGAAATACGCTTCTGCTCAGCCCGCCACCGCTGCTGGCGACGTTGGTGGCTTCCTCGCGAAGATGGATTTCCTTCGCGTCGTAGTCGGCGAGGCACACCTCGCCCTGATGTTCTTGCCGTTGCTGCTGTTGCTTCATCCTCTCTTCCGCCGCTTGGTTCAATGATGGAGGATTTCTCGTCTAGGGCTGCTGGCATTGCCAAGGAGTTCTGAAGAAGCACCACCGTCAGGAACAGGCCCTGCGCCGCGCGTTCGGGCGAAGCATCAACGATGAACGCAAAAACGAGCTAAAGGAAAGCTAAATCGTTCCGGCGTCTGAAGAGTCTTGCTTGGGCAGTGAATACTCGCCAATACACGCTGTAGCACTACTTTTCGATACTTCTTCCACGGTTGGCGTCACGAGCCAAACCTGCTACCGGTATTCCTGAAACTGTTGCGGTGTTGTCGGAATTGCAGTTGCATTTCAACTAGATCAAAGACCAAAAAGATGCGTGGTTCTACAATGCAACAAAATTTCCTTTTTGGTTCGCCCTACCAAGTCGCTCACTACATATCCTCGTGGTATCGATCTGACCTTAACAGCAAAAACCAGGGATCATATTACAACTCTTCCTCCGCGGTTTCAACATACTCTTGGTGTTTCGGGCGTCAGGGTAAGCTCCGGGGCATCGAGAATATGGATGTACGGTTGTTTGATGGACATGATGCCTACCTGCGCCGATCGTGACGCCCATCTCTTAATTGTGGAGCCCGTTCGCCCTGTCTCCTCCATTCGTGCGCCGCGGACCAGGAGGATTTCCTGTCGCCGGGTAGGATGCCGTCGCAAGAGTGCAGAGTGGCAGGCGGACTGAGGAAACAACGACACAAGTACAACATATCAGGAGGTATACGACCGGGGACCGGGGAAAGGGTGGGAATGTGTAGGTTCTACGACACCCGACTCGCTCGTTTTGGTTTGACAGAATCATACGAGTGTCCCACTGCGGGTACAAAAAGTATGTTTCGTTGGCCTCGAGGAGCGGGGGCGTTGCACCACCTCGATATGCACCACTACATTCCAGTTGGCCTGGTATCCTTCCTCTGGATTTTGGTATGGCACCCTTTCTTCGAAGAGCGGTAGGGGAGATGTCCACTAGACACGGGTGATGCATGGCCAGAGGGGCGCATACCCTCGCGTCACAACGCGAAAATGCCATCGCCACACCCACCTTCCGACCGTCCCCTGAGGATACCCTTATCCCAAAGTTTCATAATTTCCACAGAGAGTCAGCTCCCTATGAGTTGGCTGCATATATTCATAAGCAGGTGCTTGCAGGTGTTGTTCCGGTTCGCATCTCACCAGTCTCACGCAATATCAACATGAGAACAAAAGTGCAAAATAACCGACCTGTCGAAAGCAATAGTTCGGTTGAATCTCTCCGGTGAGGCCCAGTATTGACGGGAACAAAAAAAAAATGGAAGCATATATCCTGGCCGGAAACATAATTTGAATCCTTAAGTCCGGCCGGGATCGGGATATTTTTCGGGGCTAACGACACAACACGACACATAGGAAATTGACTCGGGAAGTGATCCCGAGGCCCCACGCTGATTGGCCAACACCGCCGAACATCATTTTCTGGTGGCTCATGCGGAGAATACCGCGACTGGGTTTCTCGAGTCATATCTCGGCATTTGTGTGGCACCGGTCACCGTTTACTGTCGTCGTAAAAATAACTCACACGCAAAGACCATTCGGCTTCCCGGGCAGTGGGCATTTTCGGACCTCCTAACTCTGGAGTAACGTCCTTGTACCGTTGAGCGTCACCCATCCCACCGGTATGCAGTCCATTGTCGTTTACCAACTATGTTTTGCTTCACAGCCAGGAAACAAGAAAAAACTGCAAACGACACACTACCCTGGTCACAGACAACTCAGGTACACAATCAGTTTGCGTGAAATGAGTCAAGCTGACTGGTGGACGCCCATTTTCACCCTGCCAAACGCAAGATGCCCGTACAACACACTGTCGCATCTCCCCCTTGCATATTCTACCCAGACGTTCCATTGCCATTTTTTCACATATTTTCCACGAGTCCCTTCCGCTCCAACCAAAGTCACCCAATTCCCCAAGTACACGGAATTTTCCAGCTCCAAACAAACAATGGGAACCGACAGACGCTCAAACAATTGACGCAGCATTCCAGGTAATAGTGGGTGAGGACATGTGGTGGCAGAGAGGGGGAGGGGAGACACAGGCACATAGTCTATGCATAACCGAACGGATTAACAAAACGGATCAATACTGCTGCATGACGGGCAATTTCAATGGGCAATATGTACTTGGTATATCTTATGCCGTACAGCTGTGGATGCGTGTACGCCGAGTCCGTTCGTCTCTTCACCCCAAACAACGAAAATCAAGGTCTGCTGGAACAATTACTTCTGCTGCTGTAACCCTGTCGTTAAAGGCTACCGCAGTGTCTGTGGGTGCAAGACGCCGTGGATGTTAAGGCAGTACTCCTGCTGTAGTTGTGACACGCGAGGAACGGCGGTGAAGGCATCGTGCCTACTGGAACCACAGCAGTATTGTTGAATTATTCTGCAGTGTCATCAGCCAGCCACCACGTCTCCCGCCCAGAAGGAAAACCAGGGCGAAGCAGGCTGATGATGACTACACTGCAATTGCGACGTTGCGACACACACCTCTCACGGTTATCCCGGTATAATAGACAACAGCACTGGCCTCGAGCATGCAAAAAAACGTACAAGAGAGAAAAACGCCGCGCGACATAGCCTCCAGCAGGTAGCATTACAAGTACCACACAGCAGGGAATAATCTGCTCGAGCACCGCCGACGGCCTGGCGAGGATGATGACCATTATCGTGAAGGTGTTCCGGGAGTTCGGGCTGACGGTGTCGGAGAGGAAGACGGAGACCCTGGTGATGCGGGTGAAGGAGAGACAGCGACCACCGCCGCCGCCACCGCCGGTGCTGACCATCGAAGCAGCGGGGCAAAGGTACGCACAGACGACCGAGTTCCGATACCTGGGCGGCCTCGTCAACGAGCAGGGCGACCTTACCCGAGAGATCAACCACAGGAGCAAAGCAGCGTGGGCGTGCATTAAGCGATACGCCACGGAGCTCTTCGACCGACCGGGAGCACCGTTTCGCCTCAAAGCCCGCCTGCTCCAGGCGGAGGCAGTGGAGGCACTGCTATACGGCTGCATGACATGGTCCCCACGCCGCAACCACTACGGAATGCTGCAGACGACACACCACCGGCTACTCCTGCGAGTCATCGGCTACCGGCGCAAACGAGGCACCTACCGGCAGCTGTCATACGCCCAGGCGCTAAAGAGGGTCGGCTGCCAGAGCGTGGAGGCCACTGTCCGTCAACGGCGCCTGCTCTTTGCGGGGGCCGTGGCAAGACAGCCGGACGGGCGGCTTCCGAAACGGCTGATGTTCGGCGAGTTGGTGGGAGGGGAGGACCCGGGCCAGGGAAACCCGGAGCAGAACTGGCTGACATGCCTGAAGGACGACATGAAGATGTTCGAAGCCAGGTACGGCTCCACGACCGACAAGCCGAGCGTCTTCGGAGTCCCGAAGTTAGTCTGGAGTGAGGCGGCGAAGGTGGAGGGGGGGGTACCGTGGCACGCGGGGGTGCTACAGGGAGCTGAGAGGTTCATGGCCTCTTGGCACAAGGGCAAGGAGGAGGCCAGCCGACAACGAGCCATCAAACGAGGAGACAGCGGGCCCAAAAATAGTCTAGATACGGCACCAATCAACGGGGCGGTAGGGGGGCGGAAGGAAACGGCGCGGCGGGAAGAAAGCAAGCGAGAAGAGACCGACCGCGTGACGTGACATGTTGCGGTCGAATTTCAACGACTAATTTTTCTGTTGCCCTCTCCCCCGTTTGCTGTCGCGTTCAGACTGTCTCTAGGGATATCCCTGTCTCTGTGCGAGTTTGTTTGTGTCCTCGTCTTTGCTTTAATCTGTTTTA
>CACKRE030005027.1:10491-35074 GCA_902602495.3 Ectocarpus sp. CCAP 1310/34 | reverse complement strand
ATTTTATTTTGGTATACCTTTTCTAGGTACGTTAGCCTGTGACCACGGAAATTGGCCGAGTCAAGTGATGGATTAGTACGGAGAGATTGAGACAGAAGGAGGTACTGGATAGAGAGACCGGGATGGTTTTTAATGTGAAGACAACAACAACAACCCACAAGAACCTTTTCTCTTGGTCAATCCATGTGATGCTCGATATGTCTGGCCAGATTATCAGGCGATGTGGACACTGCACACACCGGTTGCTAGTCCCTACCTGCAGCAGATCGCCGGGAGGCTGTTTTGCAGTGCAGTTACTCCGATCTGTGTAAGCGAGTGAGCTCCGGATTGACCACGCGCTGAGATGCGGCGCGCCGTGGTGCAAAGCACCAAGGCGTACGTGTCTTGGGAGACCATCACGTACTGCTGTGTCTGGGAATAGATTATCGATTGCCTCAAGAACATTGCAGTGGAAGGGTTCAGCGCCCTGATCATGATGTCGATGTCCCCATCTCGGAGTTTATGGAGTCTTTTAGATGGCCGAGAGGCGATGTGTGATGGGCATGTGTGTGAAGCTGCAGAACGGGATGACAAACGCCGCCGCTCGCGTCTTCTACCTTTCTCATCGCTCTCACAACACCAGCCCCCCCCCAACACATCTCACCTTCAGTAGCTTGAATAAGTACTATTCCTGTTGTCAGTGTGCTCTTCCTCTTCCTGCTCCGTTTGCAACTGGTGTGATACGAGGCGGGATTGACGCACAGGGTCAAAAACAAGCTGGCTGGCCTATGATGTGTTTCATACACGACAGACAGCGGAGAGACAGAAAAAAAAAGTTTTGTTGGCCGACACACCAAAATGCGGCGAGATTTGCGAATGTTTCATGTTCCGCATAGCCGACTGCTGTGGGTATACGGTATACATTTCTCGAATGGGTACAGGGGTAGTCTCTCTGGGTGTGTATTTATTTTTCAAAGTTCTCCATATCCATCCATCGGGAAGAATCGGTACGGGCGAGCCAACAGCATCCTTCACGAGGCAGCGGAGCAAGATGTATCGGTGCTAGGGCTGCAGAAGACCAGGAAGCCAGGTCAAACGGAGTTCGCAGTAGCCGGTTTCCAAGTGTTACGCTGTGGTACAACGGAGAAGGAGAAGCGCAAAATCCATTTGGTGTGGTCACTGTGCTTGCAAGACCTCCACTTTCACCACGAATTATGTCGATGAATGCCTCTTGGCCATGAGGTTTGAGATTACGGGCCACCGCGGAGCTGTCAACTTCGTTGCTGCGCCCCAACCGAGGTCGCCGCCGCCGACAGCAAGACAGAGTTCTGGGGAAAACTTGGTAGTCTCGTGCGGAGGATTCCCTCCAAAGAGTGCATGTATATCCTAATGGATACCAATGCTCGGACGGGAGAGAGGATGGACGAGGAGGATGAGGGCGTCATGGGAATACACGGGCGTGATGAGCTAAACGAGAATGGCCGACCACTGCTGACCTTCGCAGCGGAAAACAAGCTAGCACTCGCGAACACGTTCTTCGAGACACGCAAGGGCGGAATATGGCACACACACAACTTTTGATCGGCCCCAAGCCTAGTTATTAGTGCTGCTGGATGAACAAGGCTGTCCCGGTTGACAAAGTGAAGAGATGGTAAGGTCGTTTTATTAGTTGCTCTCGTAGAAACAAGCAACGGACGATAGTGGGAACCAGGGTGCATCACAAACACCAACGTACACGAGCAATAAGCGCAAGAAATTCTCCGCAGTAAAAGACGCATTCGGAACTCGGAACACGTTAGCGCAACACGTGACAACTTGCCAAAGATATGACCGGAGATACCCCGAAGCTCCAAGAACGATGAGCGGCCACGTACTTCTGCACTTGCATAGCACAACACCACACATGAGTATACATGTACTACCGCAGTAGCCTTCGTAAAGATGGCACAATCCACCTCACGAACAACAACGGTGCGTCAGGGACCGACCGCTGGCGCCCCGACTACATTCTAAAGTGGCCGTCACACCACGGCCGAGTGTCTAACAGGGTTGTCATTCCCCAGCCGGTACACCCAGTCAAGGCGGACTCAGACCACAACATGGTAATAGCCATCGTCAACCTCGGTGGCAAGCTTGCCCACAACCGAGCAGTCCGGACCAAACCGAAACACAAGCAGTTCAACCGACGGGAACTGCAGGTCGAAGCCACGTGATGGGCGGTGACTGCGCGGTTCCTCCTCAACCTCGACCAACGGCAGGGAGAACGGGCGACCACCACCCCGGAGAACGCGACCGAATTCACCAATTCTCTCCTCGAAGCAGCGAGGGCGAAACTACCCGAGGAACCGCGGAGACGACGCACGCAGGAATAATGTGAGACGCAGAGCAGCATTGGAGGAGGCCCTCACCAAACGGCGCGAAGCGCGCCAAGCGATGAAGGACAAGTTGAACACAACATCGTGGAGGGTCCTCGAAGCAGCGTGTAAGGGAGTGACCGCAGGAGTCGAAACGGGCATATATGCCCACCTGGACAGATATGTGACGGAACTCGATACTATCCACAAGGACCACGACACGAGAGACCTCTACCAACACCTCAAGAGTTCAGTGGGGCTCAATGGGAGACAAGCGGGAGGACAGTAGCCCATTGCGGACAAGAATGGCGTGCTACTCCGGAGAAAGAACGACACCCTCCAGCGATGGGCGAGATTCTTCGGCACCCTCCTCAACACAAAGTCCCCCGCCCTGAAACCAGATATCATCGAACAAGTGACGCAGCGACCGGTGACACGTACCACTCGACGGTTGGGAGCGGTGCCAGACCTCGAGGAAGTGGAACGGGCAACGAAAGGGCTGCAGAACTGGAAGGCACCCGGCAATGACAGCCTCCCTGCCGAGTTGCTCAAGGTCAAGGACGACGACGAGGAACCCATCATCCTGGAGCACCCCCATGCCAGCCTCGTTGAGGTGTAGAACGGAGGAGAGATCCCCTTAGAGTGGAAAGACGCAGCCATCAAGGTGTTGTCCAAGAAGGGTGACTGGTCCAACTGCAACAACTTCTGGGGAATCTCGCTCCTATGTCACGTAGGCAAGGTCACCGTCAAGATCATCACCAACCGCCTGAGCGCCTTCTGAGAAACCAACAACATCCTCCCGGAGGAACAGTTTCGACCTGGGCGATCCACCATCGCCATGCTGTTCGTCGTGCGCCGACTCCAGGAGTTGGGGCAGAAAAGGAAAATACCATTCCACACGTGCTTCGTCGACCTGACGAAGGCGTATGATTCGGTGGATCGAGAGCTGCTATGGAGGGTGCTGGCCAGGGCAGGGACTCCTGAAGAGATGATCGCCGTCATCCGCCAATTCCACGACGGATGCGAACCCGGGTGCGCATGGACGACGGAGAGTTCTCGGCCTGGTTCTAGGTCAAGGCCTACGAAAAGGGTGTGTGCTGTCCCCACTTCTGTTCAACATCTACTTCGCCGCGGTCATCGAGGTTGTTGCCATTCGATTCAGCGAGGATGGTGAAATTCTGCAGAACCTGGTGTACCTTGAGGAGGAGACGGGAGCGTGGGCGACGACACTCCTTGACCGAGTGCGGAGGGCGGTATGGGGGATGCTGTACGCCGATGACGCCGGCGTTGTATCGAGGTCTGCCGAAGGACTGGCGAGAATGATGACCGTCGTCGTGGAGGTGTTCGGGGAGTTCGGGCTGACGGTATCGGAGAAGAAGACGGAGACGCTCCTGATGCGCGCAAAGGAGAAACAGACAACAACAGCACCGCCCTCCCCACACCGCCACCGCTGATCATCGAGGAAGCAGGGCAGAGGTACGCCCAGACGACTGGATTCCGGCAAATAGGTGGCCTCGTCAACGAACATGGCGACCTCATCCGGGAGATCAATTACCGGAACAGAGCAGCGTGGGCATAAGTCAGGAAATATGGCCAGAAGCTCTTCGACAGGCCGAGAGCACCGTTCCGACTCAAGACCCGCCTGCTCCAGGCCGAGGCGATGGAGGCACTGCTTTACGACTGCATGACATGGGCCCCAGGTCAGGATCAATACCGGACGTTGCGGACGATACACCACCGACTGCTCCTGCGAGTTGTTGGTTACCAACGCAAGAAGGGCACCTACCGGCAGCTTTTATAGGCCCAGACCCGGAAGAGGGCAGGGTGCCAGAGCGTGGAAACCACTATTCGGCAACGGCGCCTGCTGTTCGCGGGAGCGCTGGCAAGACAGCAAGACGGACGACTCCCGAAACGGGTGATGCTTGGCGAGCTGGTGGGGGGGGAGGGCCCAGGGAGGGGGGAACCGGATCAAAACTGTCAGATATGCCTGAAGGACGACTTCAAGATGTTCGCAGCAGAGCACGGATCAACGGACGTCGAGCCATGCTTCATTGGAGTCCCGGAAACAACTTGGATGGAAGCAGCGAAGGTGGACCGGGAGGTACCATGGCGTACAGGCATACTGCAGGGAGCTAAGAGGCTCATGGCCTCCTGGCACAAGAAGGAACAGGAGGCTAGCCGATAACGAACGCTCGAACGAAACGAGAAGCACGGCAACAACACGGACACGGCAACAACCACGGGGGCGGGAGGGGTACAGCAGGCGGACGAGACGGCGAGGAAAGACAGGAAACGCGAAGAGGCGGACCAAGTGGCGCGCAACACTGTGCCGAATTGAACCCCTTGCTTGACTTATCCCCCCCCCCCCGGGCACTCCACCATTGCACCAACCGCCCGCGACCGAAGACGTGCAAATGCTGCCTCGGTGGCCCGCTTTGTGTTGTATTTGTGTTGTTCTCTTTTGTGTGTTTGTTGTTTGTCGCTACGGCGTGTGTCTATGTGTCTTTCTCCTTCTCTTGCCCTTCTCTCCATCTGCTTTCTTCTTTTTCTTTTTCTGCTTTTTCCAATCTAGGGTTACCTCGCATAGCGTGTAGAGGCGAGCGGAGTGGCCTAGACTATCTGTCGTTGACCTCTATTGGCTTGCGGACCCTTCGCGTCTATTATATTTTCGTGTACCTATTTTTGGGTAAGTTAGCCTGTGATGTGACCACGGGAATCGACCCCGTCAAGTGCTCGACGAGTAAGGACAGAAGAAGGTACTGGGCATTGAGAACGGAACGGGTTTTACTGTGTCTCGCCAAAGTGTGGAGGTCAGGATATGGAGATTCGGGGAGCACAGATACACGTACATAAAGTAGGATCTCAGGGAATATGTGACAGACTAATAGATTACCGTTCTCCGAGGGTCCACAACTCTTGTGATTCCCAACGACTGCCACGTGTTGATGAATCTTTCGGAGAATGGGAAAATGGGTCCACGAAGGCTCGCCCACTTTCCGCACCACCCTAGCTTGACTGACTTCGCTCGGTCAAGCTTGGCATTCCTCGCCACACACATTGTACCAAAGGAAATAGCCAACCTCCGTTGGCAGGACATCGCCATCACACTCCCGGACTCTTCGCTCACCCAGAGCAGAGGAATACATTGAAGGACGCCATGGGAAGGATTCGCAAAGAGAATTCACGTACACAGTTAAGACTAATTTCCCCAATCAGAAATGGATATAATCGAATCTGACTTTACAACACAAATGAATACGAAACACAACACTTTTCTGCAACACAAAATAATGCAGATTGACGATGGTGCGGTAGACGTTGTGGGGCACGCGAGGCGGTGCGCCCATTTTGGGTCATGCTTTCCCAAGGGCAGTCTGAGGTGTGGAAACCACCAAATAGACGCAACGAGGATCACAAGTTGGTGCTGTCGCTTTTTCTCGCATGAGGTGGCAGTATCTGAGAAACTCTAGCCCATGCTACATGCTCAGCATGAAGCGAACGAAGCAAGAGGACCGACACAATTGTAAGCATACACCCGTACATGAGAGTCAAGGAAACAACAACACGGCAATGAGCCTGAACGGGGCCGATGTCCTTCAACAACCCGTAATTTTTATCTGAGTAAACCTCGGTCATCTGCAGGCGACAAGCGCCCGTCTGATTCACACGGCCAGAACCACACCGACACACCCTTGCCGGGACAGCTTGATGACTAAGACATGCCTCCAAGGGATTCCGGAAACGATGTCGCCCTCCAGACAACACAGATCCTTCCGCTCAGCTGCAGTGGGCAAAGCCCTCCCCCGCCCCCCCCTGCATGACTTGGCGAAAATCTGAGGCGTTCCGTCCCAGCGATGCTGGGCCGCGACGTCTGTCTACGATATGCTGTAGTAAAGCAATCACGGATGACACGCACTTACACCTATCTTTGCCACCCACTGCCAAAATAACGACGCACAAGACGCGAGAGGGGTCGACTGTTACCATCTTGTTGTCTTACATTCGTAAACCGTTCCGCCTTCTAGGTACTACCTTTGCTTCCGTCTCCATTCAAGGGAAATACAAGACTTTTCGTGACCACCAGGTACCACCATGCAAGAAGACCCCCACGGGAAAGAAAATTATCGCGAAAAATAAGACACATCGGCCGAATACATTCTGTCGACTACGACACAGTAACAAGGGGCACAAAATGCGCAAAACATGACGTAGGGCTCATTTGCCCATGCTCGATAACTGAGCCAACACAGTGCACTTTGTCGTCATTCAATCATGACCCCACCAGTCGCTCGAAGTTTCATGTCTACCGTACTCGGCATTGCCTCCTGATCTAGGTTGGTCCGATCCCAAGACAAACGAAAACCCTAGGTGGTACATATCTTCATCATAGATGACAAGGGTTCCGCAAGTTTTTTCATCAACAATCGCTTTCCAAGATACAGTACGCCACGATAACGAAATATGCCAACCTCGGATCTAAATCGAACAATCCCAACACTGTGATACAATTGATAAGAGTGACAAACAGGACCCACAACATGGAGAAAGTGATAAACAGAACCTACTTCAAAAAAATTACAATCTCCAGCCGGACGATGGTGCGATAAACGCGTCTTCAGGCACACGAGGAGATGCGAACATCTTGGGTCTACCCTTCCCAGGGTTAGCGTGAGATTGAAGCGCAATGCAAAACATCTTTGTAGCTTGTTTCTCGGTTCAGTGATGCCATTGAACGAATCTAGCCCGTGTCACATGCTCAACAGAAGCGAACGACACGGGAGGGTTGACAGAAACGGCAGCGTAGACCAGTCCAAAAAAAAGGGAGAAAGTAAGTGAAGAGTCCGGAGGGGGTGGGTGTCCTAGAGGACATAGACAATGCTGCCGTTGAACAACCCGCAAAGGTGTTTTGATAGTAACCAAACCTCAAGACCCGCCACACACACACCTCTGCCGGGGGACCACGATGATGGAAAGCGTTCTCGCGCTTTTTATGCTGCTTTTAGTATTGCGTCTTACGTTCCTCAGCCCTCTAGCCTGGTTCATGTCTACTCTTTATCATATATGCACAAATAACCTGAGGTCTTAAAAGCGTATTCGCGTTATTGTCCACACAAAACGGCAGACGCCTGTTCATTTGTCAGTTGATAAGAACCAGCGATGCAAACTAGCAAAACAAAGCACATTCACTGTCAGAGGACCCCGCATACCAACGTGTTGGGTATGAGCTATTTTCATTGGTTAGTTCGGGGAACATCGTTCAAGGAACCCGTAACACACATGAACGACAACACACAGCCCAAAACAGCTTAAGTAGAAACCCAATATGAGTGAACAACTATTTTTCACCGGCAAATTTGGAGAACCACACATGTTGACTTTCGAACACCAACCCATGTTGATCTTCCCGCCCCGCAGGGGGGTGCGCATCGCCGTGAACGAGGGGGGTGGAATGTCTCCACGGGATTCCGGATATTACCTCGTCCTCCACCTAACAAAAGAGCCTCCGGATTGGCTCGAGTGGGCCAAACGCCCCCCGCCCGGTCCCTGTGCCTTGGCAAACATCTGAGGCGTTCCGTCCCGGCTGTGTAGCGAGTGACCATCTATCGTAGGGACTCGAACATTATTCCCCCCTTGGAATTTTCCCGGGAACCATTTTTGCGAGGGTTCCCAGAGGCAAACAAGCCGGGCCGTGGTGGGCCGCGGAAACTACGGCTGTTTTTCATGGGCGAATGCTGGTTGAGGGGGTACCAGGGCATCTCCAGCTTGTCGTTTAGCCTTGAGAAGATCCCTGCAACATTGTTAGATGCATCCAGACAGCAACGGTTTCGGAACATCCACTGAAACCTAGCGGTAGGCGGGGGCTGATTTTTAAGCTTGGGCAGACCAGACTGCACTCAGGGATGGGTTCACCTGAAGCATTCGAACGACACCCAAGCACGTGCCTGTTGGTCGCGACACCTTACTTGAGAATGGAAATTTCTTCGATATTCGGCCCGAGTCAACTCTCATTCGCACTCTGGATCCCATGTGTGCGATTCGTGTTGAAGCCACCGATTTGGAATACGTTTTTGTCTACAGTACAAATGACTCGACTCTATTCGTTCGGTGAATATCTAGCTGCCCTTTGGCACTGCTGCAAACCCCAACTCAGCCATCGGCGAAGCTCGGAATACACGATCCACACCACATCGTGGCACTTCATGTCGATAATACATATGTTCCTGCGACATCATTCGTGAAATGGCCAATGAACGAAATCAAACACGTTTCCAGCCAATACCACCAGCGCAAGGTGTGGTGAGACGCTGATTAGGCCCCATTTCATATTTGACGAAGACAAGTACGTTGCCCCAACGTATCACAACCACAAACACGACCAGAGTTTTTTTTTCACAATATCAGGTAAGGTTTCGCTCACCTTACGAGGTCGACAATTTCATCGACGTCTGGCTCGTACCATGTATGACATTCTTGTGACCAGTCGTCCCCGGGATGTCTGGCGTAGATGTGGTGAAGCTTTTATTCAGTTTTTCGCAGAAAACGTTGTCGGTGCGACATAGAAAAGACGGTCCGGATCGGCAACTGGTGGTCAGAAGGTGAGGCCAGTGCAACCAACGGATAGGAGAGTAATTCATGGCGCGTCCGCAAGACGCGTGTTTGCTGGGAGTAAAGAAACCGCTTCATTCTGGTGGCAGAAGGTGAGGCCAGTGCAACCAACGGATAGGAGAGTAATTCATGGCGCGTCCGCAAGACGCGTGTTTGCTGGGAGTAAAGAAACCGCTTCATTCTCACTGCTGACCTACAAAACACCCAATTCGTTAGAAGTGAATCACAAACAACTCGGATAGGGAAGGCGGTCTGTGCTACGCTCAGTGAATCTTACAGCCGCACGAGCGCCCTGCCGTCCGCGCACTCAACACCAGACACTGGCAGCAACCAGGATTTTGGGCGCTACTATTTTGTCGTGCAGCACGCTCAACGCCAGCGAAGGGAGGAGTAATCCCCACCCAAAATTCAGCCTCGTACTCCTGCAACGCACACCATATCCCTATGGCCAATAGGTACCTTCAAGGCGAGCCTCAAAAAACAGGCGGGGCACGCTAACGCGCCTATTTCCAGCACCGGAGTGTGCAGCGGCGCGACGATCATGTTCGCAAGCCCGGCCCCGTGGGGAGCTATGATCATGGCCGCGGTTGCGAAGGTCTTGAGTTGGTCGCGGACGGAACCTGTGCCGAAGAACTCCACCACGCTGAAGCTCGGAAAGTTTGTTTTCAGGGCCTCCTTCACCTAATATTCGTATTGTCGGCATTTGTTCGTGTTGTATCGAAGAGGACATGACCATAATTGAAATAAAAGGAAAATAACAATGTTGCGCATCGGATAGCCTCTTCAATACGGCGCTACTCTCCTTCGAGATCTCCGGACTGTCCAGAATACTTCGCTCACGGGAGCTGTGCAAGCGTGCTAACCACGTCCGTGGACCTCTGCATATTTTTTTGCCCTTTATCCTACATGTATGGTCTTCGCTCTGTCTATCACGACCGATATTTCTACGTGGCGTACTCAACACATAAGATACCAAGCACCATCGTCCAGGCTGTCAGCCTCACCGGAGGCTGTGGGTGGCGACCCTCCGTCGGCTACACAAAAGGATTGCGACGCCAGTCTATCTTCGTGAACAACAAACATGTACGTGTGTACGTTGCACGTACACATACCTCGTTGTTGTTCCTCAGGCCTCGAAGGTTGTTGCGCACAACGAGCACTATCACCGGGCGGGGTGTCGTAGGAGGAACACCTTTCGTGGTCGGGAAAAGTCTCTGAAAAGACACCGGACAGGGTAGTCGTGGGTCATTCATGCTTGCTTATGAGGAGATAACGTCAACCCATCCTAACCTGCACCACTGAGACATGCATCGACATGTCAGCGAAACAAAAAGCAAAGAACACAGCAAGTATGAATACGAATATTTGGGAAATAACCAGCAAGGAAAGTACATTCCCCTGCCCAATTGTTATGGACAACAGAGGGATGTCCAAGCCACCAGTAGTCTGTCCCATCATGGGCTGATGGCAAGCTTCATTCAGTGTTCATACACATGTCTTAGAACAGATCCATAGACTAGAGTGACAGCGAAGCCCAAAGATCTAGGGGGCCCCACATGCCCCAAACTCATCGGGTTATGTTCCATGAAAGATATCCATTCCACGGAGCGTGCGATCTTCGAAGATGATACTCCATGCATTCTACCAGATCTCCTCCTAGGTGGCAACCATTGGCCAAAGTCAATAGCCCCCCCATTGGCACAAAAAAAAAGTTTGATTCTCGCCGCCCACCTGCAGGAATCTGTTCCTGAGCATGTTGACCATGTTAGGGTCCGGGTCGCCGCAATTTGTGGTAGTTGGCACAATCGCCAGTTCTACATGGATCTGGGATGGGAGGGAAGGAACAGGGCAAAGATTTCCCAGTTAGCGTTGCAGAGAGCAGATATCGGGTTGACGGGTCGGGGACTATGCCTGGGAAAGCATCCATCAGGCGAGCTTACCGATGCACAGGCCGAGACAAATCTGTGCCAGCGCACGCGCGGTGTGCGTACTTCGTTGGCATGTCGGTATCGGCACGCAACCAACTGCGCTGGCCGGATGAAATGCGAAAAGGGGCCAGTCTTGCTGGGACAACACTCGCAAAAGTTTTCTAGATCTGCGTTAGTCTTCCGACGGCGAGGGGGCGCCGCGGAATCTGTGAGCAAGCGTTCAAACTCCGGCTTCACGATGAAAAGCACGTGTACACGAGCATAAACAAATAACTTTTCCTGCGGTACCTCCCGAGTCCGGGTGGTGGTAAAGGGTGCTTCTGGTTCGCTAAATTTAACCATAAACCTCAGTAGGACGATCCACTAGTTGCTGCCCTGTTGCTCAAAAACGTTGAAGAGAAGCTGACTCCCGTTGGGTTCATGACACGATCACCATCGCTTAGCGGCAACTGTGGCAGTGTCGAGGAAACATGGCTGCATATCGCGTTCATCCGTGGGAACCCCGACCTACACGCAGCGTTTTCCCCTCAAAACGTCGGATACAACCGCCACTTCGCAACAATCATTCATCGCAAATGACCGATGCACTAGTTTCGGTGTATGAACTTGCCAGGGATGCCGATGGCATGCCGAGTTTGGCATTGTCTTGTACGATGACCTTTATTGTTGACTGAGAGGTCTGCATGTGAAGCCAGTCTGGTGAACGCAAGCTTGCATAAACAACGGCATCATCACTGACAACATATGTTTGTGTTCCACCTGTCTTTGGGCAAAGATGACGCGATCTCTGCTGATTCCCAGAATCTCCAACATTTCCATTTCAACTTCGCGCACTGCGGAAATGTCGCCATGCAGGCGGTCGTGCTGGTAGTGATGCATTGCGATCTGAATGACGTTGTTCAAAAGACACGCGAAGTACGTGAGCATCAGCATGACGTCGTTTCTGTTTTTGGTGATGTGAATGGAACTTTCCCTGTCCAGACGTCCGAAAACGAGCTACAAAGTGTTCGCACAAACAAGAGCAGCACGGGGAAAGAAACCTGTCATCCTTTGTTTGACGGTTGAGGCCATGGACAAACTTTTGCATTTGTCCGTGTCTCGCCAAACAGTGGGCGTGAGCGAAAATTGAAAACTGAGATACATATGTGCATGTCATGACTGGCCGAGACCAGAGGAACAAACAGCGGCGGAAGCACCAGGACTTGAAGAGCGAGAAAGCCAACGAAAAGAGAATGCCTGTAGCAATACAGGCACGGTGAGACAGCAACAGAATCAGCACCGACAGGGAATAGCCAGAACGGCGTCCCATGTCCCCGATTTCTCGTCGAGCTATATGTCAGGCGAGGGCAAAAGCGACTGCCTCAACGCGTTGACTCTCTCCGCTGGCGGGGTGTATGTTAAAAACGTGTGGCAAACATGCACCGAGTATCTGTCAACGCTGGTTCAGTCGGTCTTTTCAGTGCAGTCGTCAAAGGCTGCTTTGGACAGTCGACGCTGCTGGAGCAAAGACTCGCGCTTCGACCAGTTTTCACGGCTTACGACCAGCCAAGACAAACGTTAAACGCATTAATAATTATGCCGGTATCCATGTGCTGAATGTTCGCGACGTTGCGAGCGACCTTGAACAAAATGGAATCCCTGACAACCAAAGCTAACGATGGTGAAACATGAGGGGGGAGCATGCCGCAGCACCCACCTTGATTTCTGGGTTTTCGAGAAGGATATCCAAGGCCAAAGTGATCCGAGGAAGATGTTCCGCCGTAAAGTGGTAGTAGTTCGGGGCCCACTCTTGGGATATCACGAACACCTAACGCAGCCACAGGCGATGAGTGTGGAACAAAACCATGAGTCGGACAGCGACAAGCCGGCGGAAGACGTGCGATCGGGTTGACAAACGCGTGCAAGTAGAAGAGGACGATGGCCACACACGGCCAGTTCGACGATCACAGGGAAGATGAATGAAAGAAAGAAACGATTCGATGACAGGCAAAAAGGTGCACGATCGGCCAAAACTACCAACCGTGTTCCGCTTAAAAATATCCCTCCAAATCATGTGCTGCTATCGACGGCCGCAGACAGGGCGAAGATTCAAGTGGAATCGAAACGACAACTGCTTCTTCCGTACCCTTCCACCGTCCCCCCCAAAGGAGGACACATAAACAGTCGTTAAAAACCGAACACAAATTCTACCAAAAAAAACATTTTGAACGTCCCCCCTACGAATTTCAACGATACAATCGTGCTTACCGTCACCATACTACAGCACTGTAAGTCGCTTCAACATCATCGACGAAATAATAAAACATTGATATGCTGAGCAAACTCGAATGCATATGGCAACAAGCAAAACACAAAACTTACCAACTTCAATAGATACACCCCGTCCCACCCGCCTTCGCCGGTCGACATTTCCGCCCCTGTACTTTGTTTCCTACTTTCGTTCTTGCAATACCTTGCCGTAGCGCAGGGGGTCGTTCGGCGATCCATTCATGACTATTGCTTGAGCATCGAGGACATCATGGGGCCATAGGGCATCGCAGTTAACCGGAAAAATGTAATCCTGGATGGGGTGGATTGGGCAATATACAAAGAGCATGAACAAGAATGAAATTAGGGAGCAAAAACGGTTGTTTCGACATCAGGAAGCATTGAACACTGGTTGAAGTTGATCGCCTCAAACGGCAACGAGTTCATCGTGCAAGACATGGCCGTTAATCATTCATAGTACGTCACTGTTGTTCGTGTTGTTGCTTCCCGCACATCCCTTTATCCTACGACGTTCCAGACCACTCTGGAGTGAACACCTCCAAACACCATTGAGGAACACGGGTTGCTCTCCCCACCAATATCCCTATTACGACCAATAATGTCTTCACTCGGAGTGTCTGCATATACACACAATCATATCGTCAGAAAAAAATAATATGAAAACCTGAGCCCCCGAGCCTCCAACGCAAATACCACACAAAGGGGCTGTGATCTTCTCCAAACCACCCCGCCGTATCCTCTCTCCATGTTTCTCTCTCCGTCCATAATCTTTACCCACCGCTCACAGCATCAATGTCCTCTGCGGCGTTGCCTCTCAACCGAATATATTTGATCTGGGGTCACAAAGCAAAAGCTCAGCGGTGCAGGTCTTTGTGTTGATAACGCGAGAAAGGGTAAGCCGTCTATTCCTCACGGGTTTTCACGAAGAAACGCGTTCGACAGCAAACTTGGCGCAGAGTACATGAGAATACACAATCCGTTAGGCCATCGGGGCACCCGGCAACACCAAGCGCGGCAACAACAAGTAAGCACACTCGTTTCCTCCATCTACAGTGTCAAATGACCTCAAGGTGCTCTTTCTCACATTCTCGTTCCACACGGCCCCTTTCTTGTTAGTGTAAACGTTTGCCATGCTGACCAACGTAGGGATCCTCACGCACTCCTCGATGTCTTGCTTTGGTTCCTCTCCCGAACAGTACGGAGTCAATAACCTTGCTCCGGTGTTGCAATTACCCACGAAAAAAGTCACGTCGTGCGTCACTGGGTTCTCAGGGAAAGGAACAAAAGCAGACGCAACAATCCAGGATCCAGCAGACACTCAACTCGTACTGACTTCAAGACATGGCCTCTCACAACGAAGTTGAACAGGTTCTGAGTCCTGTGATACTATGCACACGGCCAAGAAAAGCAGGACAAACACGATCAAAGGTTGCCTTCAAGCAGCGGTGAGTCAATAGGACTACGCCAAACGTGAGAAAATCACAACAATACACTTTTCGTTTGGATCGTACGAAGCAGACAAGGCGGCAAGCGCTCCGTCCGCGTAGCCCCTGCTTTACAACAAAAATGACCAAATTTGACCAACATCCGCGACCCGATCCAGATATCAAGAAAAAAACAAGTGCCAGTTGTACACTACGCGCGCCAGGCGTAACCAACTCACTCTGCGGCGGCAGGGTTGCCGTCTCGGACGGCACCAAAGAAATTCGTGGCGACAAATAGCTCGGCGAACGCCGGCTCCACGTGATGGGTCGTGGATGTCAAGTTGAATTCGTCGGCCTCGACTATTCGCCTGTTCCAGTACGTGATGAAGAAACCACGAGCAAGACGATGGGGATGCGTTACGCTACAGAAAGCAGAGCAGGTGAAAACCCTTAGGACGGCCTACTGTACTTCCAGCAGACTGTAAGGAAATAAGCAAGCAAGGCTGTGAGAGGGCAGCCATCATTTCGCTGCAACAGTGTACACCAACGCAAATGCCAGCAGCCGACACGCTACCGCCTGCTTGAGCAGCTGCAGGAGGCTGAGCAAGGCTGCGCGCGACGAAAACGAATGCGATCGGATTTCACCAGCAATACAAGGCTGCAAACCGGTCGCTCCGGTGGGTGACCTTAAAACCGCTAGTGGCAAAGTCGCGAGTTCGAATCCCCTTCGTGTGGAGAAAATTACAATTTGCGGGTGAAGGCGAACAAAACTGAAAAGCTCGTGCGCACCAAACTTAGACGTTAGCACCCTTGACGAAGGAAAGGGGCGGCTCGACCCTTCTCGCGACAAATAACAAAATTCAGCACGAACCGCGGGAGGAAGGTGGGGCACGAAAATAAAAGGAAGAGAAAACGCCCCGGTTTTTAGCCCCTTCTGTGTGACCCTGGATGGTTGCAGTTGTACGAAGCAATATACTGAAAGTGTAGTAGACGTCTCACCACGAAAAATGCGGAGAGTGTCGGCACAATAAATAGGACGAAAACAAAAACAACATAGCTTTCAAGGAAGCCAACATGTGCCGTACAATGTACTTATGTGAGTGGGACCAACCACCACGCGCTTTCCGCCAGAGGCGCCTTTCATGCCCGACAACTAAGAAACGACAGAAGTGTTTTGCCACAGTTGCCCTGAAAGGCCGAACCGTAGTCCCGGTAGCGTTTGTATAAGCACGCAAATGACAGGAAAACAGCAAGAACATCTACCTGAGCCGGGAATGTTGCGAAATCCGATTCAGGTGCACATTCTCTCCACAGAGGTGCATATGCATACGATATTGGTACCACACCTCGAGCACAGGTGTGCAGTAATGCGCATCACATTGGATCGGCAAACATTAGACTATATTTCTTTCCATGTACTACTGCAGTCGTCTCCCTCGTAGTTACTACCTTGTTGTATCGAGACAAGGGTTAAGCCGTCTTTCGCTCAAGAGTACTCACGAATGGGTGACCATAGAAAGGAAGAACTATGCGCACACCTGAGCAGCGAGTTTTGCGAGATGGGGAAGTAGGACTGAAACGTCTTGTCGAAGTCCACGTCGTGGGCAGGCGCCAGCGATACGGGGGCCTGCGCCAGATCGGGCCTCCGGACCACCACGGCTCCCTGGACGTGCGACATCTCCTCTCCTAGGTCACCCCCCCGATACGTGTGCACGTGGGTCCCCTGCATGAGAGAGAGGCAGAGAGAGGCAGAGAGAGGCAGAGAGAGGCAGAGAGAGGCAGCGGCAGAGAGAGAGAGAGAGAGAGAGGCAGAGAGAGAGAGAGAGAGAGAGAGAGAGAGAGAGAGAGAGAGAGAGAGTGATAGCACAGAGGAGTGGCGAGAGGCAAAGAGAGGTGTTTGAAAGTACTAATGGGTTCAGGCCGGAGAAAAAGCAGAAGCCGGAGTAACAGCACAGTGGCACGCCATAAAACGGAATGAAGGAACAGCAACGAGTGGGTGCAGGAACGTACTCAATATGAATATGTGGGCAACGTTAATATCCCATGATGGTTGCGGTGAGTAGGTTCGACACTCACAAGACAGCACGGCGGGCTCGGGCATCGCTGTTGCGACGATATGGTTGCGGCCTGTTGCAGCCTAGCCCACACGTTGGAGGTGCCGAAAATCACAGTCGACGTTTTGGCGTGAAGCCGGTCTTCTCGTAGTACCGCAGAGTTGGAGTTATGGGCGGCAACCGGACACGAACCGTTGGTTGGAGGGTTCTTGAGAGCTCGGCTGATCTGCCGCAAGGAATGGTTCCCATCTTCTAGCATCTCTGGTTCAACAGAGAGCTGCGGGTCCGTGTGCGGAAGCATTTCGGTTATTCCTTCCAGTTTTCGGTGCTCACGCCCCCAACCCTGCATGTTACGGTGGTTCCTTGGAGACACTTGGGCATATGGGGTACGCTCCTGCTCCGCCCGCAGCCGTTGGTGACGTTTGCGGCTTCCTTGCGAGGGTGGGTATTCCTCGCGTCGAAGCCGGTTTTGGCTAGGATGAAAATCTCGCCCTACCGTTGTTGTTGTTGCTGCTGTTGGTCCTTCATCCCTTCTTCCTTCGCCCGGTTCAACGACAGGGAACTTCTCGCCTAGTGCAGTTGACACTGGCGAGGAGTTCTGAACGAGCACCATAATTAGCAACAGGCCCTGCGCCGCGCGTTTGGGCGAAACATCAACGATCAACAAACATGCACGAGTGTGGGAAAGCATACACGCCTACCTGTCTTTGTATCTTGGTCATGTCTTTCTTTTTTACCTTGAGTCCACGGTTGGCATCACGACGACAACAACTACAGGATTTCGCAGGCGTTTGTTGTAGCGTCGGCATTGTGGATGAATTCCACCTAAACGGCCAACACGAGGTGCATTTTGTCGTAACAAGACCTGCCTCATGGTTCGCCCTCCTAAGTCGCTCGCCATCCCAGCGGTATCAATCGGACCTTCGCAGGAAAGCTGGGGATATCAACACCTCCTCTTCGGCTTGAACAAACTCCGGACATTTCGAACATCAGGGTGAGCCTCTACGTGCATGCTTGTTGGATCGATGCCATGCCTACCTGCGCCGATCGTGATGCCCATTTCTTAATCGTGGAGCCCATCAGCCCACAGTCTCCCTCATGCATTCCCTCTACGTGCGCGGCGTGCTGGACCGGTTTGCTGCCGTTCGGGGGGAACGTTGGGGACATCGTCCCAGAAGTCGGACAGTTAGAGCAAAAAATAACACGTCAAAGGGGTCCCGGACATCGGGAACCGGAGGCGCCCACGTCCTCATGATTCGGCTGGAAACATTCGTTGTGAAGTTGATGATGTTGACGTGGAAGGCGCTGGGTTAAGGACGTGTAATTCGCACAAGCATAGCAAGGGCACGACGTTGGGAATTAGCCCGAAAACGGTCCCGGTCCCAGTTATCAAAGGTATGCGTGGTAAGTGTGGCTGAAGACTGCAGACAACAAAAAGTAGAACCAAAGCTGCATTGACAATCGGTGTGACGGCACGAGGCTGAGATCAGAATCCAGTTGTCGGCTATTTTTGTTGTTCCATCTATTGTTGTCGCATCGGGAACTATCACGTTTTACCTGCGGAGCTCATAACTTGCCAATGCGTGTGTTTGTATGTCCTGGTAGTTGACAGTAAGTAGTGAATCTGATGTTTTGCCGCAAGAAGTACCGTGACGATTTCAACTGACTGACGGATAGTATTCTGAAGAGCGAGGTCTTGGCATGCATTCCGAAAAGGTGTTGGTTTGAATGTTTCATGCTTTGTATTTCGCAGTGCCCCGTTCACGGGTGATGGGGAGGAGGTTGACATTGGGCATTGCTTGTACGTTGTTTTCAGTCATGCTGTCCCAATTGTGCACGCCGTTCGCATCTTTCGCGTTTAACCTGCAGAGAGAGCTTATATTTTGACAGTGCATGACTTCTTGTCCTGGGAATTCACACTGATGGATACTTCTTACATACACGTGACAAAACGGCAACTACCGATGATTTCCACTGAGACATGCACGAACGCGTTGGGGATTTTATCCTCACTCGGAAGTAGCCGTGCTTCTTTGCACATATACCCTGGAAGAAGGGTTTGACATGGGTAGGCAGTTTGAGTATTTGGTTGGTGGGGACATACATTAATTCCTGCACGGCAGTTTCGACTACAATATTCCGAATGAAACCTACATGGAGTATATATGTGTAGTGCCATTATTCATTATGTGAGGATACAATATTGAAATTTCGTGGATACAGAGCAAAGGCTTTCCGAGGTTCAATGGGTTTCGGGCGATGGATTTCTGTTGGGAGATCGACTATTTCGGAGGACAACATATAATCGTGGTTGGGTGGATTTGTTCGATTTGGATACAAGGTTTGTACAACGGCGATCCCCCTTCTGCCGTACGTGGGCCAGCGTCTTCCCTTCACTAACATTTGAGTCCTCCTGTGTCAACTTCCTACTTCCCCTTCATTACCCTGCCAGGTCGTACTCGCCCCCCAACGCTTTAAATCTTTCCATGCATTGGCTACCCACAATAAGAATCACCCTCAAAGGGACGCTCATTGTGAGCCTACAGTTGGCAGCAACTTTCGTCCTAGATGGGCCGTTCAAGACCATGCCCATGGGAAACATTCCCTCAATGCTCACCATGTGGACTCCCAACGGTGGGCTGCCGATATTTCACAGCAATTCTGCCTGCTATGGGCGGCCCATGGGCGACCAAATTGTCGTCCCCAACAAGCTCACCGCGGGTTGGCCGCTTTGATGGTCTGCATTTGGCGGGCTGCCCGTGGGCAACCGTCTAACCCCTCTGATCGGAAATGTAAGATCGGTTGGGATATTCGGAATGCATTTTCTATCAACGGTTATTGTAGTATAGGGAGAGGGTTACGGTTAGGGTTGGTGGCTAGATGTTCCTTTTCTTCCGAATTGGTTTTGCATTATGCTCGGGTAGGATATATAGGCGATGCTTCAGGAAAAAAACAAACGTGGATGGCCATCTTTCATCCCCTCCCTGCTGAAATTTGCTCCGGCAGTAATCACAAGCGAACATGTAGTAAGGAACAGAGTAAAAAAAAAAAAATGTTAGTACGGAACCGAGTGTGTGTGTCGATTGTTTTCGCTCGTACACGTACGGCCCCCCAAAGGGTGTTTTTCCGATATATTTTTTCTTGTAATCTCGAGTTATTCAGTTATCTGTAGAGCGCCATTCTCACTTGTTCGTAATTTGTCTTTGATGTTGACTGGAAGAAAAGCGATAGGGTGGCAAAATGAGACGCTACAATGTAAGAAAAACTTTTTGGAAAAATATTTTTTCGGGGGAAATAAAGGTGTTCTATAATAGACCAAGCAGGGATCGAACTCTTACCATTTTTTCCCGCGTAAATACTCGCGAGAAATTTCGCCCAATGTCCTCGACGATTTTATATTTCCATCAGATCGATGTTGGTAGCCCATGATGGATGGCCTGTGTCCATCAGCTGCCCAAGGTGGGCTGCCCACAACAGAGGCTGCCCATGGGCTCCCCACCATTTCCTGCCCTGCCCATGAGCTGCCAACGATTCTCTGCCCATGGTGGGCTACCCATGATCTACCCAGGATAGACTGGCCACAAACCGCCCATGGTGGGCTGCCCAAGAGCTTCCCACGATAGGCTGGCATCATCCGCTCATCGTGGGCTGCCCGCGAGCTGCTCACGATGGGTTGGTTGCCCATGGTGAGCAGCACACCATGGCCATGGGCCGCCCGTCATGGGCATTGTGGGCATGCCCATGGGCAAACCCATGGGCATGCCCAGGAGTGACCCACGGGTGATCCATGGGCAACAAACGCCCCATGGGTGCCCCATGAGCCGATGGGGAATACTGTAGAGTATGGGAGACCCAAAAGTTGTAGAGGGCGTATGGAAGGGGTTCGAAATCGACGAAGATGATACGCTGGAAACGGAAGGTCTACAGGGGTTCCAGGAGAAGATCTCTGTTGCATGTGCCGGGAGAGAAGAACATAATCTAAGGAAGAAACGAGGATAATGAGGGTCTAGAAGTGTACGGAATGTTGAAAGAAGGAATAGGGTTCAAGGATTACCTACATGGACCAATGGATGCAGGGACAAAGCTGAAGGTCAAATTTAGGACCGGGGACATGGACCTTCGAGAGCGTCGAAGAAGACATACAACGGTAGACGACGGAGACGACAAGATCAAGTGATTGCGGCTTCGAATGCGAAGACCGTGTTCATGCACAAGTCGCGGACTGTCAGTTGTACGCAGAGAGGGACGTGCACATGACTGAGCTGGGAAAAATACAAGGGAGGCACAGCAGGGACATGTTTTAGGCATGGAATAGAGAGGAGAAGACGATGGTTGTACTGGGAAAAAGGAAGTGGTGTGCAAAGGCTGGAAGCGATATCGGTCGGGCAGATAGACCATAGGGAAGATATTTTTGAGTCACCTCTGGTAACGCCGGAAGGAACGATTGGCCATCGGTGATTGGTCCTGTGGGAACAATGCTCCGTCCTCTCGAGGACGCATGGTCAATGGTCTAACCGCTAANCCCCCCCCGAATGGGCCAGTATCGATTTCTCGACATTATCTCGATACCCATACGATTCGCATCGAGATGATACCCATACTGTACCGCGTATTTTATAAGGTCCTGTCTCAACCAGGTAAATGGTTAACCTTTTACCGGGTGGCTGAGTGGTCTACCTCCTTAACACCTATCGCCGATTGATGTTGATCCAGAATTTAATCGACACTTGATACGCAATCTCCAACCCTGACACACACATATATACCGTAACTGCAGCTGTGCGTGTTGTGTCACTCATCGTTGATTTCGCACCCATCGGTGAAATGGCACCAGGGTGCGCAAAAACATCTAGAACGGCATGATTTAACTGCATTTCTGCACCGACCGGTATCGGTGTAACGCACACGGTGCGATACCAGCGATATGAAACCTGCTTCGGACGTAAAATTGCGTGCTTCCGCAAGGTACCGGTACCCTCCGACCACGTATCGAATTGTATGTAACAATCGGCCGAGAGGGTCCGGTAGGTACCAATGGTCATTCCTTCTCAATCAAGCATCATCCCCCCTCCAACCAACCGAACAAAAAAGAGTTCGTAAACGCCACCACAACTGCCTGTACCGGCAAAATGCCCATTGAGGCAGACAAAGACAAAGGAGGCCAACACATGCGGCGCTTGCCACCAACGAAGAGGTTGGAAGAAAACGATACCGTACCGTATATACATATCTTCCGCAGCAGAGAGCCAAAGCGTCACAGCGTCTGTCTACCCCAAACTACTGTTGTAGCATCAGCCGCTTCAGTTAAAGTTCAAGGATCAGGCCTCATCTAATCAACGTTGATCAACAGTTAAGTAGACTGTAGACTAGTCTAGTTATTGAGGCGTTGAGCGGAACAAAAGGAAGACTCCCGTTTATGTTGATCCTTTGGTTGGTGGTATGTGGTGCGTGGTTGCGTCACGGTATTTCATACATTGCGCAGGCATTCAGAATTTCGTAGTCGGGAAGTTGGGGCGTGTGTGTGTGCCATGAATCCAACGGCTGTCGTTTGGTATCATCCATGCTACAAGTTGTAGATAGATGCAGGTAGACTTTATCTACACTCCTTTGATCGTGCACAATACGTAAATCATCACACCTCAGACAAATCCTCACACCTGTGTCTCTTCCGAGTGGTCTTTGTACCCTATTTTTTTCTGTTTCTTCGTGGGGTCGTGTATGCCGGGTTTTGAGACCCCGGGCTCCCAATCTTTTTTTTTTTAGAGCTAATGTGAGAAACAACAAACAACAAACAACAACCTCAGACCCTCACATCTTGGTCCTAACGCGAGTTGCAGCAGAGATAACTTCTCCAATTTGCCCATTGAATTTTATACACACAGCAGTCAGTGTGCAATTGGCATTGACGTGCTTCCATAGATGAGCCGCGCTACCGGTGCGGATGGCGCGGATTTACAAAACCACATAATAATCTAACGGACCTCGCACCTTTCGCGCACGCCCTTCAAAAAAAAACTGCTCTCAGTCTGCCCTATGATCCACCCTGCTGCTCCGGTTCCTGACTGTTGTGCAGTTACGACTGCGGTGGTAGTGTCTCCGGTTTTTGCTGTGTGTGTTTTCGTGTCAGAAAGTTGGCGGAAAACTGCTGTTTCCGGGTCAAGCAGGTTGTTGGCGGACAACCGACTACCAACACAAGACGCACGACGCAGACCAGATGATGTGCTTTTCGGTGGAAAAAAAAAAATGTGGCTCTACAGCTCTATTATGTTACTTACCCCGGACTCCGTCAGGCTCCTGGGTGCAGGGGTGAGACTACAATACTGACGAATACAAGGAGTTCCTCCGGAGTGGGGTGAAGAGAGCGCCGCGGCGAGGGGTGATGCAAGAACATGCAAAAAGAGAGGATTCGCAGCTGGTCGGCGCGACCATATCTGATATTTTTCTTGTTTGGTCTAAGCCCCGCATGCCGCACGCATGCCGCACGGATGTAGTAATCTTTATTGATTGTGTACGTACATGTTTTTGTTGCGATGCCAATCCCACCCTCAGGCCCGGCGGTTTGCATAGATGGTCTGCACTGCTCTGCACACCTGACCTCTGCTGACACCGCCACGAAATGGCTCGAGTCTTTCTCGGGTATTTATTTGGGCGTCCAGCCGTGCAGCCAAGCCTGCGACAGTAGTCCACAACGTCTCTGCGAGTCTATAACAGAACTGAACAGAAAAAAAGAACAGAATTTGAGAGTTTGTCAGACCGACAGACAGTTTCCTGGCCGAAAAAATGACTTGAATTTGCATCCCGTCGGAGGTTCTTCCGTAGCTTCTGTCCTGACGACAAATCGTCCGTCGTGTGCGACCTGCTCTCAACCTCTTTTTCTGACGTTTGTTTTCATGTGGCAATTCACCAATCACCTTTTGGCAGGTAATGTGCTGGTCCGATCGGGGTGTGCTGATGACTAACACGAACAGTAAACCCTTTGAGAGCCACGTCTATAGCGATGTGTTCGTCGCCATCATCCCACCACAAGCCAAGGTAGCAGTGATAGATCTGCATTCCGTACTCAAGGCTACTGAAGCAAGGTGTGTTCCGGCCGGACGTCCCAACCGGTTCTTAATACGATGATGGATACTTCGCTATGGTCGCGAAGTATCCGGAGGGCACGGGCTGTCATGTATGTGTGTTGTTGTGTTTTCGTCCTATTTATGATGGCGACAGTCTCCCATTTTTCGTGGTGAGACGTGTCCTACACTTTTCAGCGTATGTATGATGTAGTCTAAGTACTACACTTTTCAACAGACTTACGGGAAAAATGGGAACGTATCCAAAAATGAGAATGGGCGTTTGTTTTTTGAAAGCAAACCACGCCTTTGCAACTCCCCCCCAAAAAGTTGACAGTGCTGTAGGTCTTTACAGCAGCTTTCGAATGAGCTGTTGCTCAAGCTGTATGTCCTCGGCATCGCCGAGGTAGCCAGCATCGCGAGAAATCAGGTCGAAACCAGCACGAATCGCTTTTTGCGCCCGTGAGAAGGCGTGATGTGGAGCATGGCATTTCTGATGAGCTCATCTCACATAGGCTTAGGCCCATTATGCTTTTTTTTTTCTTATTTTATGCTCCTGAAACAAGTCAAATATGCCCACGATTATGCGTTTTTTTTGCAAATATGCCCTGACCTATGCTCTAGCTATGCTTTTTTTTCTGGTGGTCATGTGCCTCAATTCGATACTTCATGCTCGCTATCCTGCTTGTTTTAGGTAGTTATGCCTCGCCCAATCTTCTCTTCGAAGCCGGAGGTGTTCTGTTGTTGTCTTTTGCTGGGTACATTGGCTGAAATTGACTGTTTTTCCTCCAAAAAAATGGGCAAACGGCAAGAGCGGCCGTTAGCTTGCAATACACTATTAGACCTGTGAATGCTCTTCATCATCCTCATCATCATGCTCTTCGTTTCGAATGTCGAAAACTCTCGACTCCT